>JAZHYW010033843.1:0-27391 GCA_037355805.1 Ixodes ricinus | reverse complement strand
AACAAACAAAAAATGGGAAAATACAGAGGCTAGTAAAACGCAGTCCTATCGAGCGTAGTACTGCTTCAGGCGCACGACGTGGAAGACTTCATGTCGTAGTAGGCAGCGTGATGATGTTATGCTCCGTCGGGTTTAGTTCAGATCTCCGAGTTGACGAAGTACCTTGTAAGGTCCGACGTACCGTTACAGGAGTTTCTCGCTGAGACCGCGACGGCGATTCGGTGTCCGCACCACAGAGTGTCTGCGGGCTGGAAGTGGACGTGTCGACGACGAAGGTTGTGGGGCCCATCATCAACACGTCGTTGGGCTTGAGTCCGGAGTCTCGAGCTGGCGGACTCCTGCCTGTTGGGTACCATTTTGGCGTCGTTGCATCTGTCGACAGTTGGTCCGCGGGGAAACATAGAGTACATCATCTCAGTACTTTGCGACCATGAACCAGTTAAAATGGTGTCACCCCGGTGGTCTCTTGAACGGCCGTGTTGTACGTATACGTGACGTAAGATAACACTTCGTTTCACGTCTTGTTCTCTACACCGAAGTACGTGGAGATCATGTTGGCGATGGTCTTGTTGACTAGAGGTCTACAGGTTGTAAGCCGTGGTGCGACGACGCCTGGTGTGGCTGGGACGGAAAATTTCTTGCGTCAGCTGCGCCATGAAGGGCGACCCGCGGTCTGTAATTAAAACCTAGGAAGCGTGTGCCTAAAGACGATGGACTCGATGAAAAACACGTCCACGACTTCAACCGCAGTTCCCGATAGAAGGCTTTGGTTTCAGGCGTATTGTGTAAAATATTACGTGGCGGTGATTATCCACTGGTTCTCTTACAACGATGGTGGGACCATTCCAAGCAAGTCCATTCCGATATCTTGAAACGGGAAAGTTGGCGGTGGCATCGGCTGAAGAAGGTGCCGATAGCTTCGTTGGTGGTTTCTTGCGTCGTTGGCATTCGCGGCATGATCGAGTGTAGAGATGAGCGGTCTTCCGCAGTTTGGAACAGCAGTATTTTTTACGAAATCTGGAAATTGTCCTGTTGTATCCCAGGTGCCTCGCCGTCGGGTCGTCATGATATTCTTGGAAGATTTTTTCTCGAATGCTGTAAGGAATAACCAACAGCCACGCCTTGTTCTTGTCGCCGATGTTCTTCTTGCACATCATCCCTTGTCGAATGGAAAAGACGGGCAGGATTCGTAGTAAGCTTAGGGGAAAATACTCCTTGCCCCTCTAGGAGTTAGGTGCTCGATAAGTGCTCGTACTTCATTTTCGTCTGGTTGGAGTGCTCCTTTGTCGCTGACATCCAGATCGCCGAGGAAACGCACATCGTCGTCATCTTCAGTGCCGGCAGGACAGTCCTCGGCGGGGGCCCTTGATAGGCAACTGGCGTCATTGCGCTTCCGGCCGGACTTGTACACCACTTTCATGTCGAACTCCTCCAGTCGTAGGCTCCACCGGGTGAAGCGTCGGGAGGGGGTCCTTCAGATTAGCGAGCCTCTCTACGTTGAGGCAGCGTCCGACTTGCGCAGAGGATGACTCGCTCTGCCCCCTCCTGTCTTTGTACTAGTGCTGCGCCAAGTCCGGTGTTATTGGTGGGCGTTTGGATCTCTGTTTCAGCGAACTGGTCGAATTGCCATGAAATCGGGGCGTCTGGAGTCTTCGTTTGAGCTCATCGAATGACCACTGGTGTTATTTTGTCTACTAAACCTTTCCATCGAGAGGTGCGTCAGCAGTGCGGACAGTTTTGCGAAGTCCCGAACAAACCGCCTGTATTGGATATAAACTCCGAGAAATCTTCTCACGCCCTTCTTCTCAGATGGCCGTGTGAACGCAGCTTTGGCGCACGTCTTCTCGGGATCAGGGCGAACACGTTTCTTGTTCACGACGTATCCAAGTAGCTTTAGTTCACTAAAGGCGAACCGACACTTTGTAGGCTTGAGTGGCAGGCCGGTGGTCTTGATGGCTTGAAGTACGGCACAAAGTAGTTTCAGGTGTTCGTCGAAATCCCGTGAAAATACTATGACATCGTCGAGGTAGACGAGTTATCTTTGACATTTCACACCTGCCAGCACGATGTCCTTGACTCGCAGGAAGTGTGCTGGTGCTGTACAAAGTTCGAACGGCGTCCCTTTGAACTCGTACAGTCCGTCGAGACTGACGAAGGCAATTTTTTCGCAATCGCGTTCATCGACTTCAGTCTGCCATTACATCGACAAAAATATCTGGAGTGGCCGTAGAGGTGTAGCTCAAAGTCGCTTCTTTTTGCGTCGTCGTGTTGATGAGAACTTCGGGTTGGACCGACCGTTGGACTTCCTCACGCAAAAGCTCGGCAATAGAGAGGGTTGCTGGACGCCTAGCGGCTGACAGCAACCTTTTTTGTTCCTCCCCGACGACGTCCCGGATACTTTCATGGATGTCCGGGAGTAACAGGGGCGATTTTGCCGCTAAACAGTGTGGATGCAGCGACGCCTGGATGTCGCTGGTAATGAGAAGCGCGCGCTTGCGAAAGCGCTCTCCATGTTCGTTGCTTTAGTGACGAAGGCTTCGACGGTCGACGGCGGGTTGCGAGCGAGGGTTCCAAAGATATACTCTCTCACGTTGCGGATGAGGATCCGCAGCTTCTTGCCGTCTGTTGCTTGTGGGTCGGAGCGGCTGCTCAGCCGCAAGACGTCTTCAACGAAGCTCGTGGCTGTTTTGTTGAGGCCATGGGTTCGTATTTGAAGAAGGTCATCTGCCTTCCCCCTTCGGTGTGGAGTGGTGAACGTCTGCAGCAACTAACTCCTGCAGATATCCCACGATGTTAACGTTGGCTCGGGGTTATCGAGCCAGCGCTTAGCAGTGCCCTCTAATGCAAAGTAGAAGCTCTTCAGGCGCTGTTCTTGTGTCCTGTTGTTGTGTCGCGCCAGTTTGTCCTACTGGTTGAGCCAGTCTAACGTCGTCGTCAATCTTACCGTAAAACGGTGCCTGTGAGCGAGGCGCAAAGGACAGGTAAATGACGAAAAGGCGAGCTGGTGCCTACGGCGACTCGTACTCCATCGGCGGCGTCTTTGTCTTCATCGGCTGCTCTGACAGTTGACCGAACTTGGAAGGCTGGCCTTGGTTGCGGCGGCTGGCGGCTGGCTCGGGGTTTCCGGTTGGTCGATGGGGCTTACTTTTCCGATACTTGAAAAAGATCAAGCCCTTCAAATCTTCTGAGGGGTATGTTTCACTGGCATAAAATACGATACCCAGCACCTTCACCAAAATGTCACGAATGACCAATTATGAGGCGGCGACTAACTGGAGATACTGAACGTTGAATGGGGCGAACTTGTGCCCTTACAAAATCGAAGAATATTAGCGTCACAGACGTCTATCTCAGCGAAACTGCAGCTCACCAGACGGACTTCCTTATGTACAAGCACGGGTGTTCTGGAGCAATCGGCTTAGAAGGTTCCGCGAGTAGAACATTCGGACCTCGAACAAGCAACAGGGTTCTGAACTTTGCTATGACACTACATTTACAGAAACAACAAAAAATTAGCAGAACCCATCCTTTGGGAATGATTATCGTTCACGTGCGAATAGCATCAAACGGTGCGGAGTTATGCGCGTTCGTCAAGGTGGCCGGCACACTCTACGTACGCCAGCCCACTCTTGAGGCGATTCTAAATTTGGTGACACTTTCACAGCCCTGCGCACGATCTCAGCAGCCCAGCACGTGCGTTTGTGTCACTTAGGGAAGGCGAGCAAAGCACGCGCCATACGCACAAACACTCAAAATGGTACCGACCAGACTTTCTGGCGTCTCAGCTAAGTCTCAACCAACGGTACTCTAAACGGTTGTTTATATCTTTACCATAGGACGCGCTTACAGCGCTGTCACAGCTAGCGTGCGCGCGCGTTCCATGCACGAGGGCTCATTCCGCTTCTCGTGAGGCTGAGCACGCAGCCGTCACCCTCCCGAGCGCGGGGAGAGGGTGAGCTAGAGGGAGGGTGAGCGCGGGAGAGGGTCAGCTAGCCCTCGTGCATGGAACGCGCGCGCACCGGCTAGCTGTGACAGCGCTGCAAAGCGCGTCCTATGGTAAAGATATAAACAACTGTTTACAGAGCGCGTTGAATGACTGCCTTCATAGCTCTGTGGTTAGCGCGTCTGCCTGCTGATCAAAGGGTCAACGGTTCGAATCCCAGCCGGCGCCGGTCTTTTTATTTATTTATCGACCCGCGGCGTAAGAGGTTAGATAGCCAGATAGATAGATAGAGTAGATAGAGTAGATACATAGACGAAAAGTACGTGAAGTATCCAAAGAATGCTATTACGCATTAGAAAGGTGCATTCGCGGCCAGGCATCGAACCTCGGCCGCTTCGCGTGGGAGCCAAGCCACTCGGCCACGGGGCGCGCTTGCTCGGAGACGCGCGCTGGCAATATGTATTGTAAACTGCGTGTCGCCTTGCTAATGTGCCGCCGCAGACTGTCGTTGCTAAGCGGCGTGGATCGACGAGGGGCCTGCATGAGTTAAGACCGCGCAACACTCATACGCCCCGCCGTCCCTCACTGCACCTCCGAAAATGGCGACCTCGCCAACGTCGTCGGCGAGAGCCATCTTCTTATCGCAAAAGACAAACAACGCGAGCGAAAGTGTCGTTGTCGTCTCCTGCTTGTGAAAAAGCGGTACGCTCAAATAGGCCAATCGGGTCCCTGGATTTGCTCCACGCTTTTACTCCGCGAGCAAACGGCAATACGCAAACACAGATTAGGCCTGCGGGCCGGTGCTTGAAGACCCCTGACGTAGAGGATTTCCCGCGTGGAGTTAAAACAGCTTTGGTTTTCCGTAATGGCACTTGCATTTCTTTCTGTTTCAAGAGCAGAACTATTCACAGAACACTGCTACTGCCTAAGCAAACCACGCTACTAATTTTTTTAATAAAAATTATATTATGACAAATTAATTACTGCAAAAACGCACTGGAAAAAAAAATACAATTTCTTTTTTTGTTAGATAGAGGCTCTTCTCACGTTGCGGCAAAAGGTAAGACTATGATTTTCATCCGGAAGTGGATTTCGCTACCTTACTTTACTCTCCACCACCACTCGAATGAATGGCCAAAGATGAGAGGTAGCGCATTTTGCTTTCGGGCAGTAGTCGCAGTTAGAGCTTTCGCCGGTTGGTGTCGCTTTTATCTAGAAAGGTCATCGCAATCATAATATTCCGCTTTCGTTGGTTTCTGTAAGGAGGCCTATCGAGGTTGCCCATAATGGCGTTTCACTAACGTGATCAATCTTCCTGTTTTCGGAGAAGTAAAGCGCGTGTATAGATAGGCATACATTATTAATTGAACCGGAATCCGCAGGCATAAAGGAACCCTCATCCCTTCCGCAATCATTTTTATAGGGGAGTTCTGGCTGTTTTTGAACTAACCAAGTGGAACACATACTCGGAATACGAATGCTTTAGGCAAATAAAGGTCGCCAAAACCGACATTGAAACTTTCCCGCGCCTCCAGTAGGTGACATCACATGTATAATAATAATAATAATAAAATAATAATAATAATAATAATAATAATAATAATAATAATAATAATAATAATAATAATAATAATAATAATAATAACAATAATAATATTAAAAACTGAATAAAATAATATTATTATTATTATTATTATTATTAATACGCTATGTATAACTTGCAAGTCATTCAGGCATCCTAACATAAACGGCAATTTTAGCATTTTTGTTTTCGTTCGCGTGTGTTTGGCCAACATTCATTTCTCACCGTCAGACTTCCTGTAAACCGCCGAGAACAGCAATGCCGCATGTGGCCCAATACTACAACATCTGATGTCACATTTTCAACGTTGCCTCTCATACCACAAATTTATAACTTCAATAACTTCGCGAGAAAAAATATATTGTGACTTGCAGTGTGCTGCTACTATAGTCGATGACAGGTCAAAAATAAATTGGAAGCTTTGAATGGAATATGAACCTTTAAACTGCTATTTACTTTGTGTTTTCAAATTGCTTCCCGAGGCGCTAGTCTCGTCAAACGAAAAGTTAGGGCCAAAGTTTGCGGAGCGCGCCGATTGCAATTTTGCGGAAGTGGCGTCACGGTTTTGTAGCAAGTATCCAATTGACGCGCTCCGAAAACTCCAGCTCCAACAGTGCTTGTCGATTCTAGAAGTTTCTGTCTGTATAAAATTCTGAACACGTATATTACCGTCGTTTTTCGTTCGTATTGTTTGTCCTTTGTCAAATCACCAGCGTACGTGCTACACCTGCGAATGGCCAGACCTGTGCTACATAACCCCGATCGGCCCATAAACTATTATTAAGCAGGCAAACAAGCTAATGGCGCGTGCGAGAGAGCAACATCTGAAGTGAACTGAAATGATGCTTACTTAAAGTCTACAGACACTCCAAACTGCGTCGAGCCTTGTTTGTTGCTTTCGGCGAATTCTGTAAACCATTTGAAGGGCGCTGGCGACATGTCGTAGAAGGTGCCCCTTCCCGGGGCGTAGAGGGAGTCGAAGAAGATGAAGTCGCACACTCCGTCCTTTGGACCAACCGTCGTGGCCTCTGTCCTCGGGCCAAGCACGCAAATGACGGGCTTTCTGGCCATCGGCTTTTCTGCACGAAAAGACGGAGATATTTCTTTAGCCCGCTTCCCAGTCAACCACTTTTCCTAGCTTAGGCCGGAGGGCCAGAGCAAAACGTTCGTAAACCAGAAAATTCTGAAACAGTACCTTAAATGTCGCGCGCTTTTTCTTTTTTGCTAACGTTAAAGGGATACAGAATCGAAACTTGAAATATAGAGAAACATCAAGAAATGAGTTCAATATGATCAGCTAAGCCTGTAATGAATAATCGCACGGTCGTATTTTGAGCAGATGGCTATATTTTTGGTTCTAAATGCCGGGATTTTGGCGAGCGCTTCAAAATCAGCCATCGAAGAGCGCGATGCATCTCGGGAGATCCGGCAGACGTCTTGACGTCATCATGCCTCGGAGGACCAAGCGTACCGTAGTGACGAGTTTTGCCACTTGGAGGCGTCAACGCGTTACAATCTCGCTTTGTCGAAGTACCCAAGGGCTGTAGATTTCGCGGAGCCGGCAGAGCGGCAGAGCGCAGAGCCGCAGAGGTGTCAGAGCTGCCTCAGCTGCCTTGAGTGTGCGATGGCGGGTCAACATGACGAGAGTGGTGGCAGCGGCAGTGGGTACGATGACATTAGCGAAGACGAAGACGTCAACAGTAGTGATGGGACGAATCACCGGACATTCGGATTCGGACAGATTCGGAAATTTCCGAACTTCCCGCGACGAATATTCGGCAGATTCGGAGATTCGTCAGGTTCGTCGCTGGTTGCAGACGGCAGCGTGAACCTTGTCGTAAACCTCGCGAATGCGGTCAGTTGTGTTTTTTCTTAGGTACTGTTACTGCATATAACCAGATTTCGTCTTGTTTACTTCAACGTATGGTATGTACTGTACTGTCATTCTATACCCTGGCACGCGCCCAGGTCCAGCTGAGCTGATCGGTGTGGTTGGCGTAGGCCTAACCAATGCACGGTCTCGGTTTCTGCGCGGTTTCGCGGTGATCGGTAAAATAAAATGTAGCGAAATGCTGTGTATTATTCATAATGTGGCGCAGCGCGCAATAAATATATTCAGGCAAGGAAATGATTCGTCTCCTTCTCCAGAGCTGCGTAAGACGCGAGAGCGATGAAAAGTGTTGCTAGTCCCAACTTCGACCGCGTACCGGCACCGGCGAAGAAAAACGTCGCACTGTCGTTTCTCCGTTCTCGGCAGCAAGTTTTGTATACGTGAACTTTATTTGATGAAAAAGAAACAACACAGGGGTGTCCAACGCAACTTTATTGTTCAGAAACAAACACTAACTAATTCAGATATAATTAACTAGAAAGGTACAAATGCAGTACAGGAGACTGTGATAGTACGGCGCAAGGAGTTTTAGATTGTTTCCCGTGTTCCGATAACAATACCGCAGTGGACACACGTTGAAGATAATCGAATCGAACATACTCACTTCTGTGGGGTGTGCTACTGGTGCTATTTTGACCGTAATTATGGGCACGAAATGTCCTTCTGCCGAACAGCACGTACGGCATCGATCTCTTGCCGGGGGGGGGGGGGGGCTGCTGCGAACCTCGGGCGAGCACGGTCGACGTCTCCGGTCTCCGGGAACCCCGAAGTACGAGAACGTGATCTTCGCGTAAACATCACCTCGCTCCGTCGACCCGCCGCTGCACCGGCTGCACGTCCGCCGAATCCCGCCGGGCTGGGGCGGCCACGCCAAGCCTGACGAGATCCACGAGGAACTTATCACGCTTGTGTTTCGCCGCAAGGGCAGCCGCGGTGGTCACTGCCATGACCCCGCCGACAACGCCGGAGGTTCCTCGTGCCCAAGAAAGTCTCTTCAACCCGCCTGCCCCACAACCGACTGTCGCCGAACCGCCCGGGCGATGAAAACATGCGCTTGTATTTCCACGTGCACCAAGCATGCCTATTTTGGTCGTAATCCGGAACCGAAACCAATTTTCCCGCGATGTCTGGTTACCGTTCTCGACAAACATCCGAAATCTTATAAACAAAGCGGAACATTTCATTCATTACTATGATATTATATTACAACAATATTTTGTGCACTTTGTAGAATTTAGTGAATTTAATATCACGAAAAGTTGAAACACACATAAACGTGATCTGGCAACCATGGCAACGCTCCGAATTTTTCCGAACTTTGATCTCTTGAGATCTCTGTTCCGAATCTTCGAGATTCGGCTCCGAATCTCGATTCGGATAAAGATTCGTCCCATCACTAGTCAACAGATCGCTAGTGGCTATGGTGGGCGAAAAGCGATTCGGCTTGGAGCCGTATTTGTATGATCCTTCTGCATCGTCGACTTCTTCACGACAAAGACACGCGCACCAAGCCTGGGAACAACCGAAGCGTCAACGAGCCATGCGCACGCGTTTGCGCGTCGCGCGAGAGCTGAAACCACGGTGGCTCACTTCGTTTTGGCTCTTTCCACCAAGACGCCTCGGTATTGCGTTCAGGCCTAGGCAATCTATACCAGTGAGTGGACATACCGCTGTGGCGCTGCTTTCAGAGGCATGTTGTCGTCACGACATTCCATTGAAGCTTCATAACCAACTACCAGGTGGTTTTTGATTATCGTTTAATTCACTTTAAAATATGTTTTCTTGCGTTTTCTAGCGCAATATTTATGTTTCTGTGGTTCTACTGCTACCTGCGTCGTGTTGAAACAAAGAAATGAGCTCCAGAATTTGGTTTCCGTAGCGGTTTAATAACTTTGAGCAACGTATGCGCCGTCAAAGCTGCTAACCCTAAAGGGCGCTGAGACTCGTCAAGCTTTGTTTGTCAGCTATTCTTTTTTGCGATTATGGGGTTAATAAAACTTAAATTTAATTGAAGTAAAACTCACAAATTACTGCAAGACGCACTTCCCACCATCGTGCCAAAACTACCAATAAAGCATATGCCGAAAGTAGCACCATAGCAGATTCAGGCATCTATAAAGAGGATTTGCATCATTAAAGGGCTACTCCGCCGATTTCTTCATGGTCCCCGATTTGCTGAAATTTTGCTAAACTCGCCAAACAAACAGAAAGGAACAGTGAAGAGGAAGAGAAGAGACAAGCGCAAACTCACAACTCGATGTATTGAAGAAGAAAGAAGAACAGCCCGCGTTGTCAGCTCGAGCCGAGGCCACACTCGCACGGGGCCCCCGAGCACGCGGAGGATATACACCATCAACCGCACTCAAACGAATGTAGAAAGGCCATTTTCTTGTCGTTAGAGCCACAGAAGGATGGCTGACGCACGCTCGCTAGGCGAGTATAGTAGCTTCAAAATTTCTCGTGTGTTTCGTAGAATCTGCCAATTATCGTGGTTTTTAAGGACGGTGTACCACGCTTGACAATGCAGAGGTGGTGACCCCGTAGGGTTAGAGAAGATTGTGCTCCCTTAACCGGTCATTAATACACCGTCTGTTGTCCATGTTCAACATCGCCAAACTAGTATCCCAAATATTAGGTCAAAATAATTTTTTTTCACGAAGTTATTGAATTTACATTTTTGGTCCTCACCGTGTTTTTCAAGCTGAAAGTCTCTACTGGCAACAACGAAAAAGTGACGTCAGTGGAAGTGCAGGGGATCACTCTTTGGACTGTAGAATTTGTTCCCAACTGATTCGAAGCAGTTTCGATGGTGTCAAATGAATGCTTTGGAAGCTCGCTCCAGTCCCTGCGCTCCAGCACCGGAACAAATGATTGGCATATTCTATTTTTTAGACTGCTGGCTCGACTGGCAAGCCTGCACCTTCCACTGACGTCACGGCACTGAAAGGTGCGGGTATATTTGAATGTTGGTTTTTGCATCATTTTCATTTGCCGATTTCGCAGTAACTATTATGAATTTCGCGATACTAAATAGAATACTGGAAAGGGTAAAGGCCGGGAGTCAGAAAATATAGTTAGCTGAGGTAGCTAAAAAATCGGCGCAGTACCCCTTTAAGGGCAATGCAGAACACTCTCCTTGATTGACCACTCCCACCAATATTTTTCTCTCTCCTTCCCACGAGCGGGAAGAGTATTTTGAGGTTACGAGGGTATTCGCGGAGAGAACCACGCAAGGAGGCGCCACTGAGCAGCACATGAATGACACGCGATAACCGGGATGTGAGGATGCCTGGTTTGCTTACATGGCGCCCGCCATAGCGCTACGGCGTGGTTGCTTGCTTCCGGACCCAGCGCGGTGGTCCGTTATGCGGAGCGGAAGCGCCGTCTGCTTCTTTGCGCAGGAGTTGCGGCGACGTCAGAAAGGCGCCGAGCTCTGATTGGCTCTGATTGAAAGGAGAGTGGGCAGACCGGAAGGCCACTCGCTTTGAAGTCTATCCACTATCCTTCGATCAGAGCCAATCAGAGCTCGGCGCCTTTCTGACGTCGCCGCTACTCGCTGCGCAAACATAGCAGACGGCGCTTGCGCTCCGGATTGTTTTCTCAGCGGTCACACAGCATACGCTACCGAAGAAGGTATGAATTTCCATCCGGGAGAAAAATACAGGGGAAGTAGAGATTGCACTGAAACAGGGCAAAAAAGACTGGGCGAGCGCGATGGGTGGGCTCAAACCACTTATATCAGACGCTTTCACGACGATTCGGGTTGTAGTTTACAGTAGGTTTCGCTTTTCTTCGCGGGTGCCTGTTTCGTTCCGCACACGGATTCCACTCGCGGGACCTGGCGCCAACGATAATCCGCCTTTCCTTTTTCCCCGCACCCGAATTTCCTTCTCCGTGTCGTCCGTGTCACCTGTCACGCTGCGAGGTTGACAGAATGAACAGTCCTCTTTATGATGTCCGAAACTAAAGAACGCTCATCTGTCTCTTCAACCAATCAAGTCCCCAGGAGCCCACATTTGAACGAGTCTTGCCTTCCTTACGGTGCGGTAGCTGCGGCGTTGTGTTGGGATCAAGAAAAAAAGTAACTTATGCTACAGTGGCGTAGCCAGGGGTGAGGCTTATAGGGCTTCAGCCCCCCACCCCCTCCGAAATACAGCCGACACTAAAATATACGAACGTATTTTGAACCCCCCTTCCGCTTCTCCGCACCCTAAGTCATGGCAATCGAACCCCCCCTCTCCCCCCCCCCCTTTCCCCCTTTCCCGAGAAAGGTTCTGGCTATGATGGATGTTTCACTATTTCACCTACCGGTAGGCGCTTTGGGGTCCTTATTTTTACCGCCAAGCTGTTTATGGCTAGGGTCCCGTGGATTTTTCGTGCTCGGCAACAAAAATGACGCCACAGCTTCGTGACGTCACGACTTCGGGATGTCATTTTTGGCGGCAAGAAAACAGACGTCACGGCCTTGTCACGTGACGTCAATTTCCCGCTAAGTTTAGCGCGGAAATATTTCCCCAAAGTTTGGCGCGCAAAATGACGTCACGACTACGTGTCGCGTGAAGTCGATTTCTCCACTAAATTTAGCGGGAAAAGTTTTCCGCTAAGTTTGGCGGGGAAATGTTTCCGCTATATTTAGCGGGAAAATTGACATCACGTGATCTCAACACAAATTCAATTTCCCCGCTAAATTTATCGGGAGAAATTCAACGCTGAATTTAGCGGGAAAAGTGACACCACGACTTCGTGTTACGTCACCCATGAACAAATTTAGCGTCACGAGAAGAGGAGGAAAGGAGGAGGAGGAATAAATCTTGCTAAGGTTGAAGCTTGGGCGAGGGAAGCGCATCGCCCTCTCTTTCTCGCTGTTCCCAGCCTCCGCTTGCGTGCCCAGTTTCCTTTCCTTCCGCCGGGTTGCGGTCCCGTCGCGCGTGTCTAGTTTCCTCCGACTCCAAGGAGCGGTGTTTGTCCTCCACATGTTTGTGCGTACCGTTCGTCACGATGATCACCGATCAAGACAATAAATGTGTTCGTACCTTTGTTCAAAACTTTGTCTCACGTCTGTGTGGTGTGCTAAACACCCACAGACGCGAAGGTTGTCCGCCTTCACAAAGCGGAATGGCTCATCATTTTAGAGCGGAGCTCTTAGGCGCCCGGTTCCGGCTTGAGCGGCGTCGCCGTCGCCGTCGGCGTAACCGCGCGTTGCATTATGGGACGTTTCCCATAATGACGTCACACGTGATGTCACGAGGGTCACGAGAGAGGAGGAGGAGGAGGTAATTTTTTTGGCTAAATTTAGCGGAAAAAGTTCACCCCAAAAATTAGGTAAAAAAAATTCTGCGCAGAATTTAGCGAAAAAAATTATCCGCTAAATGAAGGTTTCGTTGCTGAACTTTTATGCGCAATACTACGAGTGCTTTCATTATTCTAGACGGCTTATGGCCAGCAATAAAAAATATGATATAACATAACAAATTACTGGCTGTGATCCTACGGTTTGTTGCGTTTTATTGACAGTAGTTATAACAGCACCACAATGCTTTCTTCATACGCAAAGATATAAAAAAAATCCCACACCTTTCATTTCAAGTATGTTGTTATTAAGGTCATCAAAAAACAACATCATCTGTGCAATGTCTCAAATGACTGTCATTGAAGCATTAGTTGCCGTCTGCGTTTCCACTTTGGAAGCCATTAACAACCCGGGCTTGTGCTGCAGTCCTTCAGTTGTTCTGCTGCTGCACACAAGATGACATTGACAGATAGATGAAGGAATGCCTAAGACAATCACAGCAGAGGCTGCGAGACCTTCCTCTCAATTTGTGAGTTGGTGAGACGCTCTCACCAAAATATTGTCCGATAGAGCGGGCCAAAAATGTCTCATTGATTGATTACGCGCTTCAAGTGAGAAGCTGTGACTCCACATCCAATCAGCAGCCGAGAGTGCTCCCGTTCTCATCTTGACCGAAATCGGAATCCAGAGAGCAGCGTCAAGTTCGCGTCTCTTGTAGCTGCACGCACCTCCTTTGACGACTGCTATTTCGGAAGTCTGTGTTTTTTGAAGCATTATGGCGTGTTCTTCCTCTCGTCTCCTAAGCCAGTACCACGTAGAAGACAAGGCCTGCGCATGACGTCATCGTTAGTAGGTCCCCGACCCGACCCAAGCGGCAAACAGGCTGACGAGAGAAGGGGCACCGCGGTGCTTGGGCGAAAAGTGATCACAACGCCCCTGGTGAGCTCGGAGTCTCCGCTAGCAGACGAATTCTCCGCAACGCATTGATTTTGCCTATTTCCGTGCGAGGTGACCAATGAAAAAATTGTCACGGGTATTCGCTCCTTTGAATGTTAAAAACTAGGTGCCACCTCATAAGTGAAGGACATTTTCTTCAGCGTGGGAAAGATGGTAGAGTTTTCAGGTTGATATTTTGGGGCTCTCCTGAAGAAACACTGTCACAACATATGTAAGCGAGACAAAAACACAAATGTACAGTGCTAATCACACTTGTCTATAACGCGCGAGCGTGCGGCTTTCTCCGGGAAGCGCTAGACTGGTGGCATTCGCGGAAACTAAGCTAGTCACGTGGCGCAACATGGAACGGCCCGCTCGAGGGTGTCCTGCCCATTCTATCAGCTTGATAAGCGATAAAAGTAAAGTGCTTTATGATATATTTTGTTTTTTGATGACGACATCGTTGATACGCCTTCATGCTTTAGTTTGTTTATTGTTCGAGCAATGATGTTTGTAAAAAGCGTGCGAGCAGCCTTCCGCGTTCGCCGCCAGCTGATAGAGTGGGCAGGACACCCCTCGAGCGGGCCGTTCCATGTTGCGCCACGTGACTAGCTTAGTTTCCGCGAATGCCACCAGTCTAGCGCTCCCCGGAGAAAGCCGCACGCTCGCGCGTTATAGACAAGTGTGATTAGCACTGTACCTTCCACACTGTCTTTTGAAAAAGGGCAATGTACAAACATTTTAGAACGTAGCCACGTTTCAACTTTTTTGTTCTTATCAATCAATTTGCTTCGTTGTTGCAAGTTCCCATTTCTCAAATGTCTTGCTTATCACTGTTTTGTCGAATAGGCGAATAGGATATGAAGAAGCCAAAGTCAATTTCGAACCACGTACGTTATTTCGATGTCAGTATGCTCTAGAAGAAGTCGATTGTGCAAATGCAAATCTGACACGCTATTACTGAAACTAATAAAAGCGGAGTTACAAGCGAAGCAGACTTTTTGCGCGTTTCAAAGGAAAAAAAAAACAAAAAAACAAGGAGAGCGTCGTAGTGCTAAAATAGGTGACTTCGGTCACGTTATATACGGTGCACAAATTCCGATTGTTAGCACCCGGACGACTAACGTCTTCGTCGCATTCTGCGATAAAAGCCGGCACAGACTGTCATCACTCACCGGCCGCTCTGCTCGGCCGGCGGGGGCGACTTCGTGCGGCTCGTCGACGACGGCGGCGCGAAACTCTTGGGCAACTGCCCTTCCTTCTCCTCATCCTTTCACCCCCTCTCCACTACCCCAAACAAAGGTGACATACCGATCCTCCGCCTCCGGCTCGGCAACACTTCCTTTGATTTCCTTACTCTCAAAACTCTAACTGTCAGCAACTTTTTCCATTTTTCAGTCTACTTTTTTATTTTATAGGAGACGTACGCTACGACGTCGCGTTCTCTCTTCCTCCTGCTTTTATGTGGTTTTGTGTGTGCGTGTGTGCGTGTGTGCGTGTGTACATGTGCGTGTGTGTGTGTGTGCTTGTGTGTGTGTGTGTGTGTTCCTTTTGTTTACTTGACGTTCGAACCATCGTGTATTTGGTCTGGCCTAGTTTAGATTAATTTTTCCTCTGTTTCCCTCCAGTTCGGCGCTCACTACCGCCAGTGCGTCTGCTAGCGCTGTGCACGGACATTTTGAGGGCCGTCTGCAACTTCGTTGTTGTTGTTTTCTTCCACTGTCGTCTGCGACAACTCTCCTATTTTCGCCTTCGATTAAGTTTCTAATCCAAAACCTTCATATGTGTTTTTTGGTATTTATTAAATATATTAAAAAGTGCAAGCTCGTTATACATTTACATTCCAATTTTATTTGTCTACGCCGGAACGTCTGCTATGGGTCATCGTTTGTCGATCAACCGGCCGCCTTCGGGCATACACCAGCGCATACTTGGAGATGGCAGGCATGTCATGTGCTACCTACCACCTCGAAAACAAGTTTTTGAGGATGTGTTAGAAAACCCTTCTACCGCTTCCCGAAGACCGAACAAACGTAAGTAATTAAGTTGCTGCAACATTAAAATTAAGCTAAGAAAAACAACTAAAAAAAAAAGAGCTGTTTTTTTTATGCTGCTGTTTTCCATATATATATATATATATATATATATATGTAGGCATATTGATTATGATATATATATATGCATATATAGATATATGCATGTATGATATATATATATATATATATATATATATATATATATATATATATATATATATCGATATATATATATATATATATATATATATATATATACCCCTATGCGCCGCAATGATCGTCGTCGTTGAAGGAGTTTTTGCTGAGTGATTTGTATCTTTCCATTGTCTGCTAACGTGTTTTTTTATTATCTGTTGTTCGCAACATGTTCCCCATTTCTCTTAATTTTCTCTGAGAGGGGACCCTATCTTTTCTACAAAGTTCGAAAACTGTTTGCACGGTCATTTTCTCGTTACTTATTTGTTTTTGTTATGTTGCAGCAGCTGGTTTCGCTTTCTCTGGTAATCTTAACATGTTGTTTGCGCACGTTTTAATGATAACCCATTCAGGTAAGAAACTGTGACAACACAGTCTGCAACGGATCAGCAGTAATCTCGTACGACGCAGTTCGAGCAGCTAGACGTCTGTTTGCCGCTTCCCAGATGCGCTCCAAACTCGTGTGATCACCTGAGTGGCGTTTGAGACCGCTAAATAAACTGCTCTTTGTTTATGCGTGCTTATTTGATTGTTGTTGCAGTTGCGATCAGTGGATTCCGCTTCGCAAGCAGACCGACCGTAAAGAATTCTTTCAGCTGTTGGGGTGACAAAACGGGGCTCGCAAAGCGTCTGCTTACGTAGACTCTGAGGTCCTTTATCGGAGTTCGCCGCCGCTCCCGTGGGTTTTCGGCGGAACTACGCCGCATTTACTGGCGGCCACAGCTGCGTGCGCGACGGCTTAGCGCGAGATGATAACGAGCTACCACAGTTCATTTGCCACGTGCATGCGACACCATCAAGATTGCCTATCTTAGCAATGTGAGCTCGTTCTGAGCACGACCACTGAAGCAGGCGATGGAGCAGACGATGTAGCAGACGACGGTGCCTCATCCGGGCTACCTAGGGGGCGCTGGGGGATCTACTAGTGATGACGTTTAGGGAGGAAACGCGCAGGCCTTTTGTTCTACAGGTTGGTATTGCCTGAGCACTCGCAGGTCATTTGTGTGACCGCGCTCGCTCGACAACCACTACAGCCTATACATAAAGCAAATCAATCTAATTCGCAGACAGTGCCATAAAGGTGCTCACCGACTTGGTGTGCTACCGACAGATGGCGTGCGCGTCAGACACGAAGGCGGCCGGGGGGATTAATATGAATTTATTTGAGGTATATTTTTTTTATTTTTCCACTCTGAAATCATACTTGAAAAAAGCACATCGCACAGAAAGAAGCGTAGTTAAAACTTCCGGAAGATCAACTGCAGAAGTTACGCCCCGGCGCGCCCGCGACGCTTTGGATATTTGTTTTTTGCGTTTCGCAGACGCACGTGCCGTCTGCACATTGCAGCGCGATGCGTTAAAAATTAGCTTTGGCAGAGACTCTATATTGAGTTCGAAGCATTAGTGTACACGCCGTAGAAAGAGACACATTCCCGTGGTACGTTTTCATCACATAAGACACATTTTGAAAACTTAAGTCGAGTTACGACTCCGAGTCGCCGGAACATGTGTGCTTCGCATGATTCGTGGTGACCAGCGCAAAGTGAGCTTGGCATTCAGAGTACAAAGCACGGAGCCGCCGGTGATTCGCGGTTCCATATCGCTTGGGTCGTGTTCCCACGTTTACTCAACCTCACTTCATAGCAGTGTTGTAGGCGTTACAAAAAAAAGTAACGAAACACGTTACTCGTTACTTGCAAATAAAAGGAACGTAACAGCGATCTACGTTACCTCAAAATAAAATGAACGTGTTACCGTTACCGACAATAGGTAACGTACATTACTTTTGCGTTACTTTTTTAATTATAAATTAACACGTTTTACTGTTTTGACATTAGAGCGTGTTCATATTTCAAGAAACATGTCCACGCAGGAAACTAAGCATAATTACCGCATCTTTTTACTGTTTTACCTAAATACTCACAAAAAACGCAAAATGCCCAAAACTCATAAATTCACAGAGATTGGCACCCAGAAAGACGATAAATATTGAAGTGTAACTTTTTTTGTCTCTGGAAGATTATGTAACGAGTAACGTAACTACGGTACCCGCTACTTTTTTAAATAGTAAAGAGTATGTTACACGTAACCGAAACAATGGACGCGTCACCGGTAACGCCATTATTTGTAACGGGTTACCGGCAACACTGCTCCATAGTAAGCTTTTTGTGCCTGCTGTCATTCTAATTCATCTGAATCTCGGTGTTTAGAACTGACTACATCCATCGTTGCTCTAGCTGTGTTATTTACTTTCCAGCTGATATGACAGTTGGGAGTAACTCAGACCTACTCGGCTAAATATTGGAACACAGGCTACGTAACGTAGTGAAATGCTGCTGTGTGCTCGGGTTTTTACGAGGCTATAGCAAACGCTGTCATGGGCACGTTACTGCTAAAATGTAGCAGTCCTATTGTTGTAGTTGCTCAAGGGAAATAGTTAACCCTGTTGCAGCTACTGTTACAGAAATGGAAAGAGAAACTTGTTACAGTAACTTCGCTGAAGTAACGCCGTTGCTAAGTCGTTACTTTACAAAACATTTTAGAAAACACTCAAGAAGAACATTTTCTACTATGCCTTTAAATTAACAATTATTTTATAAGGTGTAGTAAAGTGGTAATTTGAGCTAGTTGGTACATCACTAATATTAAACAGCGCACAAAACGTCGGCGGAAGAGAAAAGGACAGTAGAACGAAAGAGCGCTGACTCCCAACTGATTTAATTAGACACAAGAGAAAAGGAAGAAAAAGAAGCCACGAAAATTGAACCCCCGTGAAGACAAGGTACAAGGAAAAGAAAATGAAGAAAATATGTACAAACTAGATCGATAGATTAAAGAAAGAAGAAGAAGAAGAAGAAGAAATTTTAAAAATAGAAAGAAAATGAAAAAAATAAAAATTAAGAAAAGAATAGAAAAATTTAAAAAACGGTACTTTCACCCCTGGCCGGCCAAAGTTACTGCGCATAGGCGTTGTCCAAAAAAGACACCTCCTTTGCACTTTGCACTCTTCTTTTTAATTTCTTCTTCTCTTTTATTTAATCTATCGATCTAGTTTGTACATATTTTCTTCATTTTCTTTTCCTTGTACCTTGTCTTCACGGGGGGTTCAATTTTCGTGGCTTCTTTTTCTTCCTTTTCTCTTGTGTCTAATTAAATCAGTTGGGAGTCAGCGCTCTTTCGTTTTACTGTCCTTTTCTCTTCCGCCGACGTTTTGTGCGCTGTTTAATATTAGTATTTTATAAGGCTTCATGTTGTAGTTGTTCTACGGTAGTGAAGCTGCATGTTTTTGAGAAACTAAGATTGTTCCAACAATCAATATTAACAAGTTTGGTTCTTCCTATTTAAATTTTTACCATTTAAAGCTCTCTGATTAGGATTATACTTTAAGACAGTATTGGAGTAAATTCCAAATACTGCTGTAATTTAGTATTTGGGGTAATTTCCCAATAATAGTTCCTTTTTTCGCAAAATTAGACGCGTCTTTAGTTTTTTTTTCTTCAAAATTGTTAAGTTAGCAGATACCTGCTGATGGTCCACGAAGAACTTCAAAATAAGTGCGGCAGCCATAAGGTACACTCGAATACAACAGTACGCGTCTAGATCTCGGGTATATTCAGTTAGGTTGCGATTTTACAATCAGTCAATTCCAATTTCGATTTTTTGGGGTCAAGCGGAATAGGATAGAAGCAATAAAGATCCTGCAGATGTTAAGTCAATGGCGTAAGTCACACCTTGCTATCAGCTTCGTAGCCGTTTTCTTGTGCCACTCCAAACCACTCCTCGGTCGAGTCATTTTTTTCCTGCGTGCGCCCAATTTTCGATGAAACACGAAGCTTCTCTTGAAATCTTGGGGAGGAATGTTGCGGCCACATTCCTCCGTCAAACCCGCTGAACACGGCAGCGCTGCAAGAGAAGCACTGACCGAGGTACAAACGACCACTGCGCTATACAATTCGAAACGGCTCTTGGGATCTTTTTTCCGCCACTTCCGAAACAAATCGGACTCGTTTGCGCTCCTTTATCTCCCCAGCCCAACAAAAAGAGACCACCCGGAAAGCCCACGATGTGAAAATTTATAAATCAACTGATGCCAAGTTTCGAACAAATAGTCTTTCTCAAATTACAGGACTCGACAAGCAGAGCAATATGGGACAACAAGTAGATGACGGGAGGCACGACCGCGGGTTTTGAGACCTGCAAAAAGGAAAGGCAGAGGAAATGGGCCTAAAGTCGAGACTCCCAAAAGGTGTAGCTGGAGGTTGGATGATTCAAAATAGAGGGGAAGAAAACGTATGCTCTGCGGCAAAAAGACGAGGCTCAGAATATCGGTGGGGCCGTAAGCCAGCAGGCTTTTTGGGCGAGAATAGCCAAAAAAACTGTACGCCTCGAAAACCACTCGCTCCCTCCGCCGAACAAGAAAAGGGTACTTTAGAGATGCCGCGCTTTGTTATTTTTGCGTCCGCTGTGGGCGATGTATTACACACTGCGGGTACGAACACAAGCCTGCCCATCCTCCTAGTTGCGGTGCCAGCTTGGCCAAACAGGGTTACCCAATTTTTGCTTTCCTGCTTAGGACGGTTTCTGTAGCAGTTTTTTATGTGCCCTTCCCGTATCAAAACTTGGGATTCCCTCACGAGCTACGAGACGCAGTCGTGAGATCGTATTTTCAATATTTTTGCACACAAATCTGAGAAGTAACTTAACGACGTTATATCTTTACAGTTACTTTCGAAAAATAGTAATCATGTTACAGTTACAAGCTATTTTCAATAAGCAGTAACAAGTTACGGTTATAAGTTACTGAAAAAGTAACTAGTTGCCGGTAACGCGTTTCTACTAACTAGTTATTGCCCAAGACTGAAACTTTTTGAAATCAACTTAATGGAACTCCCACTTGAAGGGGTACCCCCTCTCACTTTCAAGTTCGTCACTCGTCGTCTGAAGCGCCATCTAGAGGCTGCGTTTCAAAACTGCATTCTTCGGACGCGCTACGGTGAAGCGACATCTAGCTTCAAAACCTGTGTAACTCTAGGCAGCTTGGCAGCCGTCCCCAAAGAAACGGTGGCGCGTCGAACGACGGGAGGCCGGCCTCGGGTGTAAAAAGAAGGGCGGGAGGGGGGGTTAGGCATGCGGAAGCAGTGTCTATGGGGAGTTCCACGTTCGCCACAGAACCGTCAAGCTGGACCAGGGGCGCGCTGAGCGATACTGTGGAGCAAATTCGCACGTTTGCTCACGTTTGCACGTTTGTATCTAGAGCCTGATGGCTGCATTTATCATTATAAACGGCCAACTCTGGCAGCCGCTCGGAGAGCAGCCAGCGGAGAGCAAGTCACATCCGGCGCAATCGTGACGTAGTCTGTCTCGGGATGAGCAAAGCTGCGGCGAGCCTGATGTCGTCAGGATGCCCTAGCCGTTCTAGCCACCAAGCGGTCGGAGCACGCCAGCTATCGGGCCAGCCGCAACTAACCGGCAATCTGCTTTTCTGTGAATTTTGAGTGACGTGTTAATATTCTCTAATCTCGTAGAAGGAGAATAGCGACGTCTGGGACAGATAAAAAACAGTCCCGTTGAGTGGGGATTTCCTCCCCCCTCTTCTCTTGTGCTGGCCGTAGAGCTGTCGGGATGACGTCAGGTTCAAAGCATGTGTAGTTCTTGGCGAGACAGTTATCGTCACTAGCTGTCAAGGTTCCTAGACGGGCATTACAAACGAGGCACTAGCGACATCCACCAGGTGCTCTTCGCTAATCGTTTTTTCTCCTTAGGGCGCAGCTCTTAGGCGCCCGTTTCCGCCTTGAGCGGCGTCGGCGTCGCCGTCGCCGTCGGCATAACTGCGCGTTGCATGCAACTCAGGTTGCATGCAAGCCGTGTTGCATGCATCCCGTCGGCGTCGGCGGAACCGCGCGTTGCATGCAGCAGGTTGCATTCAATCCAAGTAGCATGCAACCCGCCGTAGTCACCGGGTTGCATGCGTGCCCCCCCCTTCTAGGTCACGTGACGCCAAGAGGTCACGTGACCCCCTCCCGAGGTCACATGTCCCCCCTTAGTACCCTCCCTCCTCCTCCTCAAGGGCTGCGCTCTAATTCGGCGTCACAGGGCTTTCATTTTATAATTCCTTTTCGCGATTTTTTTAACAAGATATTGGTGTGTCCGATGCAGACTTGTGCCTAACTCAAATAGTCTACTCAAGATACTGTATTTCAAATACTTTTTGAAGTATCTTGGTATCTTGCAAATACTTTTGATTGAGAGTATTTGATACTGTATTTTAATTACATTTCTGAGTATCTTGTACTCATTATCTCAAATACATGTTTGACATTCCGCCATTTTCCGAGTTTTTCGGTATGAAGTGGCATGGGCGTGGCACGAGAAAACTTGAACATTCTTTCGAGCAACAAAATCCTGTTGCTAGCTTCGATAAGCTCGATGACTAGATTAAGCTCGTGAAAACATCAATTTTGTGCCGATTGCGACTCATATTTCACCCTAAAGCTCGAACGATCAAGGTTTTTCCCCTTCGCCTTCTCATAGGCACCTTTTTTTTACTAGATTCCCCCCCCCCCCAAAAAAAAAAAAGATCCTCGAACAAAAGGGGTGGTTTTACGGAGGTAATGATTCCCACACTGAGGCGCAAAGCAGAACAGGAAACGACCCACGACAACAATGCAGACTTCAGTGTCAAGAAAATAACAAGTATAAAAAAATGAGAAGTGGACACAAAAGAAGACCCCTTTTTTGCTTGTTGTATGTTTGAGCCCGCTACGGCAAAACGTCCAGGTTTCTTTTGTTTCTTTTCTTGTTGTCGTCAGTCCGGCACTTATTGCTCTCGCAAACACTGTCTGTAAGCGAACATTGATAAGCAGAGAACAGGGCAGGAAACTAACTACGAGCAGGATGACCTCTCAAAATGCCACCAAAGCGTCCCCCAACGTTGAGTGCCTTTCTGAACGCAACCTACTTGAAGAAGGTGCGACGAGTGCTGTGGCAATTATGTGGGCTCCCTTTGTAATCCATTCGCTCATTCCCGTATCCCGAGTTCGTTTCTAGTGAACTCGCCATATAGGGAATTTGGACTGTAGTTTAACGATGCGTCTAAGGTCCGCCGCAGGACCTGATATTCCGCGATGCGGCTATTCGTAACTTTTGGCAATGGTGGAACCGCGGTGGGAGGATCGTACTCCCTAGCTCCTGGATGATCGGTTTCACATGAAGGTGCTTGCCTACACCTTAGTGGTGGGAAAAAATGAAGTCAGGCTCTAATACTGCTCGTATAAAGAAAAACTATAATTAATTGAAAATCGGCCAGACCAGCCTCTTACTGCTGTTTTATGACGATCGTCCAAATGACAGCAATTTTGTTAGGCACCAACGTATAGGTCGTGAAAATTGCAAAAGTTAAAGCGACCTCTTATTTTTTTTTTGCCCCAGACATGTTTTGTAACAGCATAAGTGATGCCCTGCTCCCTATGGTTAGACTGCGTGAAACAGCCTACGATGTTATTTTTTTCCGTGTTGTGTTGTTGCGTGCATAATAATACATTTTGGCAAACAGATTTGTGCAACCATATAATTGGGCTTGTCACTGACGTCAATGCAAATTACGCAATGCGGTAGTGTCTTCAAAAGTAATTGAATTACATTTCGTAAGTCTTTGTACTCAAGATTCAAGATACTTCACAGTGAAAGTAACTTGAGTAGAGTAGTAGAATAAGTGCACCAGCTCACACACCTGTCAATCAAAGCCCCCAAGGGGGCGGGCCAGTCCCCGACCAATCACAGGGCCGCACGGCGGGGGCCTCTTCCTCTCTCCCATCCCAGGGACCAATGACAGGGCAGGGGTGCTGGCCCAGTGACCAATCGGAGCTCAGCGAGGTCCCGCCCCTCGAGTCACGTGCTCGGTATAGGTGTGAGGTCACGTGCGCGTCGCGTGTCCAGGGCGTGCCATGACCTTGGACCTCAAACCGCGAACCTCAGACCTCAAACCGCAAGCGTGGTTGACCAGCTGTTGACAGCTGTGGTCATCATCTGATAACAACCACGTGATGTCACACAGGTCCGAGCTTCGTCCGACAGATGGCACTATAGGACTTGAATTGCGAGGCAAGATGGGGACATGTGGGGATCGGTTGAGGCAAATGGATCGGGAGCAATGGGCACGAAAGGTTTTCAGCTTTTTATACATGAGGAGAGTATAGACACAAAGTGGAGACAGCGCACTAGGAGATTAAGAGGAAAGTTTTTAGGCTATAGTGGGGTTACGGAAGAGCAGGTCTTCGTTAAGAAGAAAGTTAAGGCCACAGAAAGAGATCGGTGGCTAGAGGGAATGCAGACAAAGACGGCTCTGGAAAGCTATAGATTAAACAAAACAGTAATTGCCAAAGAAAGCATTTATGATAATTCTAGGGGAAGCTCATTGTTGTTTGAGGCAAGGACAGGTGTTTTGCGAACCAGAAAATACAGAGCGAAGCACCAGGAAATGGATACAGTGTGCGCTGCTTGTGGAGAGGTGGACGAGACGGCTGAGCACTTGATACTCTACTGTAAAGGGCTTCACCCTATGCCTACCGAAGACAACATAGATTTAATAAAGTCATTGAGTTTTAGAGATAGCGAAGGAAAAGTGGATTACAAGACAGTAGAGATTACCAAGCAAAGATTAAGTGAATGGTGGAAGAAAGCACGATGAAAACTAGGTATTTTCTTATTAACTGATGGCAGAGGGTTTTATCCCTACCGGAAGAGCAGTTTGGGGTGGATTGTGGAGCGGGGGTCTGGCTGGGTTTCTGGCTGGGGGCCTGAAATCCAGTTTGGAGGACAATGGCCTGCAGGCTGGAGTTCGGGTTTCCGGCGGGGAGTCCGGTTGGATTTTCCTGTTCCATGGTCCACCTTAGACTGGTTTTTTGGGTGGGGATAGCCTCACTTTCTTTTCAGTGCGGAGTGTATATAGTTTTCACATTTAAATATTCTAAGCTTAAATGGTAAGACAAATTGGCTAGGTGGCGTAAGCTACCACCCGATCCAAAGGGCTCAGCCGTATTCATCCATCCATCCATCCATGCGCGGCGCTCAGGGCGTCTCACGGTGAGTAGGTTCGGAGCTGCGTCCGACAGATGGCACTCACCTGATGTCGCACAGGGTTTGTGCTGCATCCGAGGAGGGACGCTGCGCTGCGGTCACATGACGGTCACGTGATTGGAATCGCTGGGCGGTAAATGCCCACACTATTCGATTAAAAAAGCTCCCAGGCCGACTGGGTTCTTCCTTCGGTTCTTTTAAAACGTGCCATAAGGCCCTTAGCATCGGCGGGAAGGTCGAGCTTTTCGGACGTATTTACCGGGACTTTTCGTAGAGCATCGCAGAAAGAGAGTAGATCCCTGCTCGTCTGGTTTGCGTGCAGGAGAATATCGAGATAGGAACGATAAGCATAATTCTCGTACTGGCTCACCAAAGTCTGATTCAGATACACGTGTAAGTATTGAAAAAGGGAGCTTCCAAATGCCTGAACCGGTATGACCTTATCGTGCGTGACAGTTCCGTCCGTCGCGGTGGTGCTCGCGGGATCGCCATTGGCTCGCACGATTTTTGACTGGATGTGCAGGAAGCTTGATTTCAGATCGTAAAAGTGAGGTCCCAGAGACGGAACGTGAAATTCTAAGACGGAAGTGGGTGTTGTCGTGGCGACCGGAAAGAATTCGATATATTCGGACTTTTCCAAAGCAAAAGACGTAGGCGGAAGAGAGAACAGATCGAGCTCTCCGCTGGTGCACAGACAGGAACGCTCGTGCAGGGTAAAAATATCGCCCGTCATTTTTTTAGCGTATCGAAAAAGTCATGCACGACCTTTCCTTTCTTTTGTCGTCCAGACACTGAACAGCACTGGGAGGACGCCTTTCTTTTATGCCCTCCGCCAGACTGCAGCTTTTGGAGAAACTCGTCTCTGGTGCTTCGATACGTGCGGCCAATTCCCTTCTTTACGGCGTCCTTCAGCGAGGAACCCTGTCTCATTCGCTCTGCGATATCTCTACCCGTGGACACTAGTTTTCGACCCAGGTAAGGGGCCACTCGCTTTGTAAACACTGGCGATAGCCTCTGATAAATGTCCGACAGTAGTCCGCTCCCAACCTGGAACAGGGGCCCGGACACAAAATGCGTGAGCGGTCTTTCTCCGGAACCCGAGAAATGTTCTAAACAACACGGTGGGGACTTTACGTGCATTTTCTAAAATGAAGAGTGGCTGCAACGCGACCCGATCCGTCCAGAAATGGGATGTAGCTTCCTCTCTCGCCAACAAGCTCGAGACAAATGGTGCTGACTTCTTTTACGATCACCTTCTTATATTGGGGTAGATTGAAAGAATACGATATCATTTCGTTTCGTTTTGACACTACGAATGGGACGACTCTCAAGAGAGGAGCTTTCACGTCACCGACGTGCTCCGCTTCTATGATATCGCAATAGGTAAAAATGTAATTGCTGGGAAATAATATAACATCACGGTCTGCCACCGAGAAGGAAGTGTACACGCTTTTCTGACCAAAGCCAAGCATGTGGGATAAGTGAGCATTGATTAAGATATACCCGCTGTGGTGCAACTGTAACTCTACGACTTTGATGTATGGATTATAACGAAGCAATATTTTCGAAGAATTGAGCTTAAGATGAGACTGGTAGGCGCTGTTTATCGCGTTAATGAGATCTTCTGGCGATTCGTAGAAGCCCTCGAGGATCTCAATTCGGTCCTGAGTCATCAGGTGCTTTACCCTCGTCAGCTCTACCTCTACCTCACGATCGAATGTATCTTCCTCCACGGGGCTGCCTTCGACGGGCTGACCTGTTCCAAAAACGATCTCTGCAAATCCGAGTTTTTTTCTGACAATGTAGGGGACATGCGCAGTGCGTTGTTTCTCTGGAAGCTTAAAGAGTAACATTTTCCTTTTCGCTCGAAGCTCGTCTTGGGGCCAAAGAGCTCTCGCAGGGCACTTTTCACCAGCGCGATAAAGTCTTGCTTTGGCTGTATTCGTAGCTTTTTGGTGCCTTCCACTTTCCCGGCATCCGTAGGCCTGACCAAGTACAGCTCGTTAGATGGGCTCGTCACATTCTTGATGCTAAATGGGAAATTCAGTTCCTCTAGGGCTACCTCGTACGGTTCATTTAAATATAATAGGTTGGGACAATTGTACTTTGAACTTGCTCAAACTATTGTCGTGAAAAATGTCCGACGAGGCATTTGAGAATAGATTCACGTAAAACTTATCCCTCATTTCGCTTCTTCGCGACCGATCTGTACGTAGGTCAATATCAGACTGACCGGACCGCTATCAGGGTCCAGGTCTTTAACAAGGCGACCAGCCGCAGAAGAGAGACACGCAATCATCTTATGGTTAGTTTTTTTATTTCCGCGAGTCTAGAGTATCCACGGTGAGTGAGGCGATATCGAAGAACGTCGGTGTGCCAGGCAATGGATGTGGGTGGCTTCGATGTGGTGCTTATACTTCATCGCGCGTTTGATGGTCTTCAG
>JAZHYW010033841.1:0-174290 GCA_037355805.1 Ixodes ricinus | reverse complement strand
TAGATTACCTCAGTTGCGGAAATCCCGCGGAGGGGGTATCTCCTCACTCACTTAAGTCCGCCTCCCGTGGTTTGAAGCGCCATCTAGATTTTCGTTTCAAAAGTGTGTGTTCCATAGAGTACGGTGAAACGCCACCTAGACATTGTGCTTCGAAACGTACGTATTCCATAGCTTACATTGCGGTTACCATAGCAACCGTCCGGCACGTGGAAGATCGGGAGGCGAGTCGTGGTGAGAGGGGTACTGCTCCTGCAAGCAGCGTCTAGGAGCAGTTCCATAACTGAGCTAATATAATAACGTTGCATGTTACCTCAAGTCACGCGATGCCAATTTTTGCGACGTGGTGGTGGTGCCTGGGGGCTATGTTGCACGTTTTGGACTCCCAGGAGACTAGGGAGAAGGAAGTGACGTCAACAACGCTCTATGGATGTTGATTGGTGGAGTCGCTGATGACGGTATCTGCGGAAGATACGTTCATTCACACCTACGTCACTTCCTTCTCCCTAGTCTCCTGGGAGTACAAAACGTGCAACATAGCCTCCCCTGGTCTTTGCCACCATGATCGAGCTTGTGTAAGTTTTGTTTCCCCTCTCATCTTCGCCTTTCTTCTTTCAGGCTCGCAACTACAAGGGCGAGGAAGGCTTCATTCCACAGAACTACGTGGAGATCGTGGACGCTCAGCAGGCCGGGGCGTCCGGAGAATCCTTCTCGAGCGTGGATTACCGCGTCGAGTCCAGCGAAGAGGTGAGCGGCGACGCTGAATCTGCCGAAGCGTCCGGGCCTCCGGAAGCTGCCGCCCCAGAAGAGGTCGTCCCTCCAACGGACTTCCCCACGAGCCTCGCGCCACCCGGAGAAACGCGCCTAAGCAGTAAGACTGACGAGTCTTTTAATGCTTTCTGACGGAGTTTCCTAGTTCCAGATGTAGTCTGTCCGTCCCTATAAACACATTCAGGTTCCCGCTAAATTAGCGACTAAATTTACGTCACCTGATCTACTATCCGTTGCCTATATACATCAATCTAGTGTTCACGCTAAACTTAGCGGAAAATGGATTTCACGTGATCTATACACCAATTCCGTTTCCTACTAAATTTAGCGGGGTAGTTAATATACAATATAGTGGCTTCGCTGTTCAAAATAAAATCAAAGTTTATATTTTGAACAGCGAAGTTTTGTTTTTTTATCGCCCGTTTGTATTTATTAAGTAAATCCAGAAAACAAAATTGGCCCTCGAGTTTACTGTTTATAGCGGGGCATGCGAGCAACATATTGCTCTGCTCAGGTACGAACTATTGTGAACATCGATGTCTGAATATAATTTTGAACAATAATTATATCTAACGTATATCTTACGTAATGCTCTGTGTACTTTGCCGTCACCCTGAGCTGAAGAGCCTTTTAACAGTTTTCTTTTTACTTTGTCTGCTGTGCATTGTAGTTATCTGGTTCTTCGCTTTGCAACGACCGCGGATATCATCAGCAGTAAAAGGAAACGAATTAAGCCGCGTAGGGCTGTCTGTTTTTAAAGTCGTCCACGGCTTCAGAAATGCACTGCATGGTAACCCCGAACATCTTGTTATAGCGCCTCAGCCAGTTATATTCCGGCAATAGCCGATAAAAATGCGAAAGAACGAATCACGGAGCGTGAAACGGGAACGTGATAATGCACGCCCCACGTTTTTTGAGCTGCCGATTACTATAGTCGTCCGTATAATGCTTTGTTTGTTTAATCGCGTTGTCGTTCTCCAACTTCACGAACATGAGCGCACAACGGGCAGGGCCAACAGGAGAGAGGCACATTAAAAAAAAAAAATTGGTGGTCGATATGTTTATACAACCTAGAACTTGGTCTGCCTCAAGGGGCGACTTGTCTACCCGCTGTAGATGAGGAATTTAGCTAGTGCAGTACAAACCGCTAACCTGGGGTCTTCAGAGTGCACCGCGCAGCAGTGATATACGACCGCACGCCGGTACGATGCTCATCCAGGTCGAAACGGGCAGAGGTGGGGATTGAACCCAGGATCCCTGGGTTTTGCAGCGCGAGCTTCCGCTCCACGTGCTCCGAACTGGTGTGCGCTAGACCACTCGGCCACCGATCCCTATGAGAGAGGCAAATAGAACACACAAGCGCTGTTTTCTCAGTTTTTTTTAACATTTGTTTTACCTTTTGTGTATGTGTCTCTATCCTGTTGTCGTGTCCTTTGTGCGGTGTTTTTCATTGTGTTGTCTCATAACCCACTGGCCCAACTCAGCACATTTCTCATTTCCCAACCAGGTTTGCTACCCCTTTGCTCGCGAACTAAGGGTCGTGGCTTTGCCTTCTTGCCACGTTGCAGCGGTCTACTGCCGCGCCATCTATGACTACGAGCCGAGCGGCTCGGACGAACTGGCCTTCCAGGAGGGACAAGTGATTCGGATTCTGCGTAAGGTAGTGCACGACGACGTGGACGACGGCTGGTGGGAGGGCGAGATCGACGGCCAGGTGGGCATCTTCCCGTCCCTCATGGTCGAAGCTCTCAAGATCACCGGAGAACCGCAGACGCCCATGGTACGTGTCATGGTTCGCCTTAACTGATGGAGGAATCGAAAGGGCGGTGCAACAATATTCAGTTGGAATGTTTTTTTTTTTTAACTTTACACGAGTTTACTGGCATTAGTTGGACCATAGTATACTTGCACGCTGAGCTATTGACCAAGAAACCTCTTCGTCGCGATGTAATTTCAAAAATAAAAGTGAGCGTTTTCTGTCAATCTCTATTACAAAACTAAACGACGTTGTTTGGAGGTCGCAGTGTCCCATAGTAATTGTATATAGTCCCCCAGTGACGATATATATAGCAGGACTGGGCAGAGTAACATGGGGTTAGAGCGGCAGGAAAGAAAAAAGTGGGAGGGGGGCGGGCTACTTTTAACAAGAAACGATATGAAGGGAACAGTTATCTCTACAGTGGACAAGTATAATTGTTGACTACGTAAATAACACCAGGCAGCAGAACGTTTGTTCGAGCCCTAATCAAAAATAAATGCATGAGTCGCTAGCCAGCCACTCCCCGTGACACCAGTTATGCGTATGCTGTTCGGACTCCTTTACAGAATAATAAAGGAAACAGGGTCACTGGACACATCTATGTGTCAAAAAGCAGTCCAGGCGTATGTACGTAGTGTAGCACAAAGCTGCCAAAACTGTAAGCTTTTTTTTTTTAATTCTACAACTTTTTTTTTTTTTTGTTTTTTGGGGGGGGGCACAAGAGCGGAAGGGGGGCAGGCTTACCAGGGGGACGCGAACTGCACGTGGACCCGCGAAGAGACGCATGCGGCTCGCGAGCCGCAGTTTAGCCACCTTTGATATAAAGTGTCCTAGCGACGATATTTGAATACGGCTCATAGATTGGACCCCGAGAATTGCGTTAGAACTCGATATGGGCTCGCGATAAATCGACAGCTCGACAAGCACTCGTGTGGTGGCTCGTGCCCAATCGCTTCAATGGCGACAATAGCCGAGCCACCCCAACGACGTCTGGAACTCAGCGCGCGTCCTTCTGTACTTTGCCAACCCCCAGAGCGTGGCTACAATGATAAATATTAGCGATGGGTAGACCTCGATACTAGATGCCTAAAAGTCTTCCCACTACTTTTTTTTCTTTCAATCAGCCGATAAGATCTTGGCGTTCTGACATCATCGCAACCCCTGTGCACGAAGCAGACGACACTTGCGCTCCGCATAGTGTCCGGTTCACACTTAGTTCGTAAGCGTAGCCGAATCTACAGCACTCCGATGGAGCCAATCAAGCAGCCCCGAAAGAGCATTGTCACCGCGCTTGTCTTGGGACTTAGCGCAGGTGGCGCAAGCTACCGCCCGTTACAAAGAGTTTAGCCATTCACATCCATCCACCCATCCATGTCGTCTTTGCGCACTTGTTACCCCCGGCCAACCAATCATGCATTGAGAAAGCACAAAATCGTGGCGCATTCATCTTGCTTGATTGGTTTTAGGTGGTCGAACACAGCAAATGCACGAAGACGACGACCACCACCGTGACAATGCACTTTTTTCGCTGCCTGGTTGGATCCATCAGATCGTGGCGTCGGGTGCGCTTGGGATTTGAAATGAAACAAATTATAGGTCACGACATTGAAGAAAAGGACGGATCCCGAAATTGTTTTTTGCTTGGCGTTCCCAGGACGATCCGAGCATGGACGCCCTTCCTCCTCCGCCTGCCTTCACTCCGCCCAAGCCCGCGTTCCTCGTGTCCCAAACCCCCAGCCAAGAGCAAGGGGACCAGGAAGCGCCCGACGGGGCAGCGCTGTCCAAGGTGGGCCTTCCAACCTGTTCTCACGCTTCCTAAGCTTCTTTACTCGTCCGTCCACAACGAACAAACAAGAGGTTGGCGCTCCTAGAAGCCGCAAGGAAGACGCGTTACACGTGGGAAAGTTACCGAACACAGAGTTTGAATGACGAAGGACAAAAAAATCATTAGCTTATTAACGAAACATGCACATTTTTCTCGATATCATCACCCGAACGGTTAAAATTATCTATGCAGATTAATCCCGGTAGGCAATGACGTTCATTTTTGTATAGAAAGTAGAGATGTGTGATTACAGGCTCGAATCGAATAGCGCAGTCTCTTTCCTATATTTAACGCTGTTAAGAAAACCTGTTGTCGTAACTTCCCACCGTGAAGGTTATGAATGACACAGCACTATTCGATTCAAACTTGTATTCGTGCACCCCTAAATAAAAAAAATGTAAAACACACATGATTTGTGTTAGGCAGTGACAGCCGTTTTCTGCCTCAGAAGAATGAAAATGTAACTCTATATTTTATTGCTTTTATGTATTTTTATTTGCATACCTTAATGATTTTGATTGGCCTTTTGTTACACCCAATGTACGTATAGGGTAGGACGACATTCCACATTTTGTTTGCGCTCTTTGTATATAGAATCAGCGCTTTACATCCCATGGTACACCGAGTGGTAGTTCCAGTTGGAAGTTTTGCGGACGACGTGATTGGGAAAATAAAGAATGCTTGCTTTTTTACAATTGAACTTGTTGCATGATTTATTTTAGTTTCCCCTAATAATAATTAAATCTCAATCAAGAGCTTTGCGAATTTAGTAAGTTCTTGCACGTAAGAGCTTAGAAACAGTAGATGAAATAATAGTCATATTAACGCGCAAAGTCGTATCAAACGCGGCTTGTCTGGCGTACAGTAGAATACGTGATTAGATCTGCCCCAACTTGAGAGGCAAATGTATCGCAGTATTTGTTTTCCGAACGATGAAATGCCTTGCATAGACCGCTTTCAACATAACGGTCCAAGCTGTGCTGCTTACAAATTTGCTCATATGCTAAAACAAAAACAAAACATTTATTTACAGCCAGGGTCAACATCCATCCATCCAGCGCCCGCATACACAGCTGGAGTCCACACATATGCACCAAAGGCTCTAAGCTAGATACTCGGCGAAAACGTCGGCGAGATTTCTGACCACCGCGCTTTGCCGGCGTGAACCGCTGGCCAATCGCAACGGTCAAAATCTTGCCGACTTTCTCGCAGAGTGTCCAGCTTAGAGCCCTAGGTGCCCTGATACATGCACCAAGAACCCCCCCCCCCCCGCCCCCTTTCTTGGGTCCCATGTTGGATTATTTGAGGCGTTAGGAGCGATTAAATTGAAAACTGGTTGCTAGAGTTCAATACCTTTCCAGCTAAGGGACGCAGACGTCAGAGAAATATCTTCGTCACTTTATCGGCGATGCGACATCATGAAGATGTAGACGTAGCCATCACAGAGTCCCTTTCCTCCCGCCCTTTCCAATCACGACGATCAAACCCCTCGGCCTCGTTTGATGTTCTGTCCTCACCCTAGAGACTTCTCGACTTTGCTTCTTTTTATCTTTTTTTTTCTTCACGACTGACTTTTTGTATCGTCATGGTGGCGAAGCTGGAACTGAACGGCCCACGCGCCGCTATGGCCTCATGTGTTTGGTTGCTTACACACGAATGCCGGTCTCCAGCCGAGTCTTGAGCTTGATGGATGAATTTCCGGGACATTCTCGCTTTGCTGGTTTATTTTTTTATTTTTGAAGACTTTTTTTATTTTTAAGAAAATGTCTTCTGACACTTTTCTCAGCCGTTGTCAGCTTTCTTTTTCTTTTGTTTCTACACCTCGACAATGAGTCTCGATTATTGTGTGTTTGCCTGTTCTAGATTCCCGTGGATTTCGTGATCCACGTGGTGACTCTGGTATGTAAAGAAGAGTTCGGTGGGAAAAGCATTGGCTTATGTGTGACCTGAGATCTAGGCGTAGAAAGTGAATTTTAATGCGATCTACTCATAACTAAAGCTTTGGTTTCCAGTCTGTTTTGTATATTAGGGTTATAGGGTGCTAGACAAACATCTAGCAAAATTAGTGTGCAGACATGCCAAGTGCTTTGCTTCTTATTAGCCACATTTCGTACGCTTGAGCGTTATTAACGTCTACCAACAGAAATTATTTCTAAACAGGAAGTAATTTTGAAACCTGCTCAGGCTACCAAAAACTAAGAAAAAAGATGCTACGTTTGTTGTGTAGCATGCAGAGTTGAAATATGCCAGCAAATGATGCGTCCTTCATCTATGGGCTTCTAAAATCGATTGAATCGGCCTTTTTATCTGTACTATAGATACTCACAATTACAGGCGTATGTGTCATTGGCGACAATTGAAAGGTAAGTGACACGATGCTGAGCTTGCTGTTTTGAAATTTTTAAGTTGGCTTTTCTGGTGAGAAGACAAAATGCGCAAGCCTTCTCTTCAATTTAGTATTTCTTCGCAATGCCGGGACATGAAAATATATTTAAAAAAAGCAAAGCACGCTGTCATTGTTTACTCGTCCTTGATCGTCCAGTCGGCAATGGTCATAAACAGGTAGAGGACGAGTACATCATCAGACCTTGAAAGAACCTCTGAGATAACACAAGGTTCTTTATCTCTAGTACTTCTGCACCCTAGAATCTTAAGGGACTTTGCCGTGTTTCTGACCTGTACACAAGTTAAAGGGTTTGAGGCCTGGCCATTCTACGAACACCGTCCCTTCAACTACCAGGCTTTTTTTTTCCCCAGCTCTGTTTAAAGCCGTAAAAATTGTGTTGCTGATTTTCACAAGCATATCGAGCTGCTCTTAAGAAATTGTATGTACACACGCTTACGAGCTCTGGAATTCTTCTAGAGTACGCTGTATCATCCACAATACTTCACTGTATCTTTTTGCCGCATAAAAAGCGTGTTCGAGGATTTCTTTTTTCGTGGTGATGGTTGTGTTGTTTCTAATTTGGCTTACGGTGGAGTTGTTTTTTCTCTTGCTTTTGTGCTGCTTTTGGAAGCTCCGGGAGAGGCGACGAGTTACGCGCCTTTGGTGTCTAGTCCAGAAAGTCCACCCACCCAGGAAACAACTGTGAGTACCAACGCACAAGCTAACGTCTCTTGTTGGCAGGGTAACTTTGCAGGCTTTTGTTTATATGTGATTTTTCTGTCTCTTTTACGTATATTACTATAAAAGGGCTATGTGAACACTGGGATCTGCCTTCATCAACTACGATTAAGTTTACAAGTAACTCTTGCGCCGAGCTTTCTCCAGCCCGTCTGTCCTCTTTGAGGACGACAGATTCCTTGAACAAAAAGATGGCCGCGCAATACTTGCAGCGAGATAAATGCTCTAAGAGCAGGAATTCAATTAAAGCAGCACAGAGCTACTCTCCAATGCCGAGAGCCGTTAAGGTGGTTTTAAAAAGACAAGTATATGTACCGAGAAGAAAAATAATGTCACTCCATCACACGAGACAGAATGGGATGGGTTAACTATTATTCTCCAGGTATGAGATAGAATCCCGTAGAAAAAGAGAAGGGAGAGGGGGGGGGTATAAGATATAGAAAGGTGTGAATAAAAACGAGATGATGCAGTGTAATAAATAGGTCGCGTCTTTTTACTGTGCTTCGTTATTAAAGTCACCTGTAAACCAAGGCTCCAGGTGCGCGTACAATGTTCGCTGGGCCCTTTTTTTGTGCTTTTGAGGAATATTCTAAAACTTGACAATCGCACTTACAGCCCTCTCTCCACTAGCGTTTTATATTGCAGCGAAGGACAGCTCCAACGTAAAATGTTTCTACAATGTCGTTGCCTGTCTTGTTTCAAACCTGTGGTGTCAGGTGGAGTACGAATGGTATACGAGTTCTAAACGTGCAGTCATACGGGTTAATTGCAACTGCTCCACTGAGCTATCACGTCGGCTTCCTTTCATTACAGAAGCGGAAAGGTGTCTGTCTGTCTTCCTTCTTTTTGTAGAACTTCGGGTTCAGATAGTGACGTATAACATCGGAGACATGACGCAAGCCGAAACCTTTCGCAGGCCGCCACAGAAAAGGTCGAGTCACCAAAAGAGGAACAGAAGAAGCTGCCGCACCAGCAAAAGGTCACAGTCGTCATCGATTCTCCAGACGAACCGCCACGGGAGTTCGCGGACAGCGACGATGAGGACCAGGACAACGCTGACCAGTCTTCCGTCGTCGAAGCCGGGGACGTGGCGGCTCCTGAAGAGGCCGACGCCGTGCTCCAAACGGCCGATGGCGACGACAAGCCTGCTGAAGCTCCTGAAGCTGTTGAAGACCAGGGGGTTGTATCCGAGTCAAGGACCGAGGTATCTCAAGAGCCATCGTCGAAAGACCAGGACGCTGAAGCTGTTTCTGCCGTAGTTGATTCTCAGCCTGAGCATCCGTGTAGCGCTGAACAGACTGTTCCCGCCACGGTAGGCGATGGTTCTGATGAAGGCGCATCGGCCCCAGCTGAGCAGTCTGAGGAACTCGCCAAGGCGGATGAAGAGAACAACAACGCGGCTGAATAACGCTGATCGAAAAAAAAAAGATTCGCTTAGTTAACTATGGCTATCAAGTTGGTGTTCAGATGCGCCGTTTGTTCGAGAAACCGTATCTTGTTCCTGTTTATGATCCCTCGTTTGTCGGTTTAAGGGGAGCTAGAATTGTGTAACAGACTACGTTCTTCAGCTATCTCGTGTTACGTTCTATCACTGTTGTCGGGTGAGCTACGTCAAAGTCGGCATGAATGCGACTATTGTTTACTATCTTAATCATATTTTCGAGGTAGTTAACCTGATTAGGCGAGGTCCGGAAGCAACCGTAGCCACTAGCAGAATAAACGAAAGCCCAGGGTATACGGTCAACGCCTACTATCCCCGGGTCCCTTGAGGTCTGAGCCATGTCGTGAATGCGAAGCAAACATGAGAGCTATAAAGTGCTATTGTCACTGATGACTCTAGAAATCCTGGCCGTGGCAAAATCGCGTCCCTTCCACTGTTTTGTTGATTGGTAATTTCTACGGCTGCTCTTCTGAGGACGAAAGGTGGCTTGGCCTATCATGGCATGTGGAAGGTCAGTGGGCGCGCCCTGGCACTGCTAACGTTTGTGACCAACATAATTGTCATATTTTACCGTAGTTACTTTCCATAGTTTCCGATATACCAAACTCCTTGTATAGCGTCAAAACATTTGTGTGTTGTGTTGATTGTTTAGTGGAATTTAAGTACACCCCACAACTGAACGTGTGCGTGCTTCAGGAGCCCGAAAAGAATCCCTTCTTCAGTCAGTTTTTTTTTGTGGATCCTGTTCCCGGTGGCATTGTACTAATTAATTCTAGTAGATTCTGCACAGACATGTTTTTATTAATCGTACATCAAAGTGATACTATAAATGCATTGTTTTTCTTTTATTTGCAGATGTTTTTGTACCTATGAAACTCAAGAACTTAAATGGTACAGAGAATGACAAGTCATTACAATTATCACATCTTTAACCAAAAAAATTAACACTACATTTTTTAGTTTTGGATACGTTTTATTTAAGAAGTTACTGTACAACTTTCTAGGGGCTTATAAATATAAATTAGTCTCCTTTAAAAAAAGGCAAAATTGCGCGTCATGCACCTGGCAACTGCAACTTACTTTTAGGCAATATTATTTTTTATTCTTAGTTTTATACGAGTTTACTTATTTTCGCCTTATGCATTCAGCGTGAGTAACAATGATCGATGGTCGTTTAAAGAGAAGATACGCAAAATAATGCATTAATTCTTAGTGAAGTATGTCTCTACAGACTTGTATATGTCGATTTCTTTTTAAAGAAAATCATAACTTACAGTAAGAAATTAATATGGGAGGGCTGTATGAGTGTTAATACAGAAGTACTTTCTTGCTTCCCGTCACCATGATCCAGCAGCACCCCTTCGCATTGGCGTTGCCTTTCAACTCAAGGCACCGAAGACATCTTCAAATACTCCAGCTCAGAGTTTGTGCCTGTCTATAGAAGTTATGCATTTCCAATTTCTCCTTCCTCCTGATAGGCGTCACAAAGGACCTTCTCTACACGAGGAAGACCTGCGAGTTTCGGTTTTTGATGCCTTCATACCGATGACGACATTGTTTAGGTTGCACTTAATATCTGAGACTACGATCTATGAACGCATAGTTTCCGGCCATCCTCTATCCCTTCCCTTCTACAACTTACGTAGGGATAATTTTGCTTTCTTTGTGTAACAGTAAGAAACTTTGCCACTTTCATCTGCCCTTTTTAGTGTACAATGACATAATGTCTCGAGAGCTGATCTTGTAAGTCTTCCTGGTGTAGAGATGTCAACGCCATCAAGTTACATCAAGTCCCTTGTTGGTCCCCGGTGCTATACCCTTGGAGCGTTGCTGTTGAAGTTGCTGACTGAGTACGAAGTTTACGCATTGTTCGTGCTTGTGTACTGGTAGAGCTCTCCTGCAGTACAACCATCTACTCTGCTTGTTTCTCGTTGAGATGACTCTGCCAGAGTTTTAGATCGGTAAGGTTCGAACAAATTAGACGGGAGAAGAGTTAACGCGACGACTCGGTGAGTAACTCTAGGAATATGAAACGTGCTGTGAGATGTGAATGTCTTGCTATGAATGATTTTAACGATGTTTATTTGAGAAACCACTCAAGTCCAGATTCTTTTGAAGTATTTAGCTTAACCACGTAGGTAACAAAAGGTTTTAAACTGGAGTATGCCTTCCAAGAGTTCGCACAAACGTTAAATTTTCTTTAATACAAACCCATGTTTTCATTTAAAAAAAAGCTACAATTAAATTTATGACAATTCATCGAGGGTGGTAGCGGATGGAGGGAAGAAAATTATTAGTGCGGGGTTTCATGATGAAAAAGTAAAATAAGATACTTTTTTATTGGATTGACAAATTAGAAGCAGATCTTGTGGACTGAACGTCAAGCCGCAATTGGCTTTCAGAATTCCACAAAACCAACAAAATTTCTCAAAAAGACGAGTATGCAAAACTGTACGAGTTAAAAGTGTATCACTGTAGAATGTCTCTCTCATGGTGAAAAATGTGAAAATCGTCATTATGTATGTCATTAACTGAAGTTACGATTGAACGGTTAATTAATCCCATCTGCGATCAGCACTCAATAATCTGCAGATGTTCATGCGGCCTTCCAATGTTCATTATGTATCCTGTAGACATGTCACAATTTTATTTATTTTTTCTTGAAACTTTCTTCTGAATGTGGATAAACGAAGGTTTGTCGATGTTTTTGTTTGTCATTTAATCAGACCTGGAAAGTGAAATACTACCGATTACTGCTGTATCTGGTGAAGTCACACCTGAGGTATCTTTGAAGTGGTACAATGTTCTCAACAGACGAACCACCAGCTGTCGAAACGTCGAAATGTTATGCCTCATGTGCAAAGCTCACAGTGCATTGCTGAGGCAAAACCAGTCCGCCAAGAACTCCACTACGATGAGACATTTGTAGATTGCAGTACCCAATCATGTCAACGTACTTCGTCAACGTCAGCGACGTTTCTTCATCTTGTTACGCACTGCTTAGTGTGTTCTTTCCTTTTCCTGTCGCAAAGTCTGTCTTCAAATTGTGTTTCTGAGACATTTCATGGTTGAATGAATGCTCCAGATTATTCCAGCCATTTGGAGAAGAGTACAGTATGTTGCGCCACCGCCACTGTTTATGTTGGGTTTTGTGAATAATTTCGGTGAGCAAATGTTTGGAGTGGTAAGAATCTGTATTTAAGAAATGGTCAGGGTATTGGCTTGCAATTTTTTGGTTTCCTGAAGTTAGCTTCACTACGTCTTCTTTTGTTGGTGAATCGTTTTTTTATGCCTTCACACTGGTGCAGTGTTTCAGTTCTTGCACACGCTTGCGATCAAAGCACGGAAAAGCAACGTCTTACAGAAGTCTCGGTATGGCAAGCTCTCAAGCTTCTGTACCGGAGTGCAATGGTGTGCGTTTGGGAACACTGCCATTGGCTCCACACCTGTTGTGTTAATGATACACGTGGAAAAACTCCACGTACGTTTCCTCGACGTGGTTGTTACGGGAGTACAAAGCGCTTGAGAAGATCTCAGTATCCCAGTTGCTCGTATTATGAGGCATTGTATATGGTAGGCAGCTTTAGGCAGCTGCCAGAGTAACGCAGCGATTTACTCTGCACCACCGTGCCATAATTGGTCACAAAACACCATGTGAGCTATCATTGAGATAATCCGAGATGCCTCAGTTTCAATGATGACCGAATGAACTGAACATAGTAGGCATGTTCACACGGGTTTTCAGTGTCGCGTGTCGACGGGCCTTTTCTGAACGTAAAGATTGCTCCAGAATTCATTCTTCAACTACTTTCATTTCACGAAGTCAACCAAACCGGCAGTATGTGGAGAAAACCACATGATGTCCAGAACATGAATGAACATGTTCAAAAGACGACGCAATAAAATAACCGCTAAATGCCACGAGTAGCACGGTTACCATGGATGGTGATCTTAAAGGCCAAAATGGAGATTGCCATTGCGGCCTCTGATGTTAAGCTCCTATAGCGCATACGTTTGCCTATAGAGACATTGCTCTGGCAGCTGAAGACACCATATACAGTAGCTCCGATCCACAGTATCTAGCCATAACGTGCATTGTGCCCTTTGAGCAGCTATACTTCAGCCAGTGTGTTGTACTAGAGACCTCGCATGTACCATCGGGTTCGAATGAAATGCGGACAGCGACGGAACTTCGAGCGCACTTTTGGATCAGCTTCCAATTTGAGTTGTGCTTGGCGAGGTTCAAACACATTGGAGTAGGGCGCTGCTAGGTTGTGGGTCCTACTCCGATGTGTTTGAACCTCACCAAGTACAACCCAAGCTTGCAAGCTGCGCCGGTAGTGGGCTCCAAGTTCCGCCACTGTTCACATTTCATTCGAACCCGATGGTACCATTATCGTTAAGGTGATTGTTCTAACGCTGAACCAATTTCTTTAAAAAATATCTTAGTTTTACTTCTGTCGACCTCGGATAGTTGTCTTTACGAGTCAAATAGTCAGCTCACTCGTGTGCTATGTAACGGTAACATCAAAAGAAAGCTTTATTTACTGTCGAATAACAGGTGCGAGTATTCTTTTATCAGAGTGTTTACTTTAGCAGATCGTGATTGCTTCGTCTGCTACCATAGGGTGGCACACGCCGAAAAAGCCGTTGTCTGCATGCAACCGTTTGGTGAGTCAATTGTTGCTTTACTTTTATTTAGCGTACTTAAGGTACCAAGAGAAATATATCTCGCCATGTCTCTTGGTCCTTTCTGGTCAAACGTTAATTTGCTGCTTCGTTAAGAGTTAGGTTCATCAAGCTATAAAGAGTAACATACCTAATAAACAAAATTATATTTGGTCCCCTCTACAAAACGCACTAGCAGGACGCCACCTCTCCCAAAACCTACTTCTCTCTCTCCCCCCCCCCCCCGCTAAAAAGAAAAAAAAAGTTTTCGATATACTTGTGCAAAACAGAGAAACCAAAGAGCCAATCAGAGCGTCGAAGGTGGACACGTGACCCACCCACCGTCCCAGTGCACTCCTGCAGTGCAAAGAGCTGTCATGTGGCTCGCTTCGTCGATCTCATTGGCGCACGGGGGAAGCAGCATTTTGCCCCGACGTCCACGCCAAACAAAACCGCTGAGCTCATTCCCAACCATTCCTTCCTTTCCAGAGTTGGACGGCACGCCTCCGGCACGTGTTAATCTATATCCGCTGACTACGTAAGATTTGCAGGGCGTGTGCGAGAACGGGGCATCTTATTAAACCTCCGCAGCCACTGAGACATCGGCATTGGCCGACAACAATACTGAGGATTCAATAACGGCGCAAGAAGCATGAGTGTAACGAGCCAAGCCCTGTTATTTCTTAAGTGGGCAATGACTTGTCAGGTGTCTCTTGAGGCTCGTCTTGTTTTCCCCGTGAACATACTTGCAGCTTGTGACAGCCCTGTCGGTTTCCCTTTTAGGCATGCGTGTGTACCCATTTTTGGCGCATGTTTCACCGGGAAACGCACTGATTTTTAAGGCCTGTAAATGTGTGTACTCCGTCATCTCCCCCGGTTCATATATCTGTACATATGCGCAACCGTAGCCCCCGAAACCGGTTGCAAGTTGTTGGGTTTGGATTCACTTTATTATGCGTTGTGGTTTGTATCAGTTACGAATTAAATGATTATGGTTTCGTAAATGACGGCTGCTGTCAGGATTTGTGGTCGACCTCGACATGTTGCTTATTTACTAGTTGTATTAAACCTTTTTTTTTACCAAATGGGAAGATATGGTAATAAAAATGACCGCATCTCCACGTGGTGAATGATGTTGTTTAGGGCGAAGCTCTGGTGGTGCTGATGATACTGATTTTATTGATCATAGGTAGTGCTGATGGTGCTGATTTTTTGTTAGTGCTCATAGGTAGTGCTGAGTTCCGGGTTGCGTTTCGACTTCATTATTTATTTTTATTTATTTTCAGAATACTGCCAATCCCCATTGGGGGATTATAGCAGGTATGGTACAAAAAAAACACACCAAATTTTTGAGGCGCGCGAAAAACAGTAATTTTTAGAATTCGTCACTTTCTTTCATACTGAAACAACAAAACAGTACATAACAGAAAGAACTAACTCATGAATTTGCTAAGAAGGTCTTGTTCAAGAACTTGAATGAACGCATCTACATTTGTGTTGTTAAAAAATAGCGGATCAAGGCTGTTCCAATCTCTTACAGCTGAAGGAAAGAAAGAGTACCTAAAAGTATTATTATTGAAAGAGTATTCGGTTAGTGTATTGCAGTGTTTATGTCTTGTTGTTCTTGTCTGGGAAAAATTCACGTACTTGTTCTTGTCTATTTTAAAGGCGTCGTTTTAAAGGAGATACAAAAATTTGAGTCTTCCTAATTTTGCGCGATCAGCAATGGTCAGTAGGCTGGATCTTTTCAGCAGTTCTGTAGGGGAATCAAAGCGACCATACTTGTGGTGAACAAATCTTATCGCTTTCCTCTGAACACTTTCGAGGATGTTGATATTGGTTTGTGTATGAGGGAACCATGCAATGAGTGCATATTCTAATACCGGTCGAACGAGTGTGGTGTATGCAAATAACTTGGTTTCGCGACTAGAGTGTTTTAACGTTCTTTTTAGAAAAAATAATTTGACGAGCGCTTTACTAGATACGTATTTGACATGCACATTCCAGTTTGAATTAGACGTTAACACGACACCTAGGTATTTGTATTCAGTGACTCTGCGCAAAATTTTACCGTCTAAGCTGTAAGGAAATTCAAGAACATTTTTTTTCTTATTGGTCAAGCACATACAAACCGTCTTTTCAGTGTTTAAAACCATCTGCCATTCACTGCACCAGTCTGCTGCCTTCTTTAGAGATCTGTTTAATATTGCTTGGTCATCCTGGCATGAGATATCGCGATAAATAATGCAGTCATCTGCAAATAACCTTATGTTTGCGTCAGTGCCTTCAACTATGTCATTAATGTACAGAAGAAATAAGAGTGGGGCTAGGACAGAGCCCTGTGGAACTCCCGACTCCACTGCAACTGGTTTTGAAACCTGTCCTTCGTAGTAAACAAACTGAAAACGATTTCTTAAATACTCCTCTATCCATTTTATTATCGGTCCCTCCCCCATAATGTGTTTGAGTTTTTTCACAAGTTTGACGTGCGAAACACGGTCGAATGCCTTTGATAAGTCTAAGTAAATTACGTCAATTTGTCTTCTATTGTTTATACCCATTGAGAAGTCATGGAGTGTCTCAATTAGCTGTGAAGTCGTTGACAAACCTCTCCTAAAGCCGTGCTGGTGTGCATTTAGTATATTATGTTTCTCAGTGAATTCTGTCAGAAATTTCAAAATTATGTGTTCCATTATCTTGCAGCAAGTACACGTTAGGGATATAGGTCTGTAATTGGAAGTTAAGGAGCAATCACCAGACTTATGAATAGGAATAACTTTTGCGACTTTCCATTCTGCGGGAACCGAAGAAAGACTCAAAGACTTGTTAAAAATTAGCACTAAATACTTGCTCATCTATTCAGCGTATGTTTTTAAAAACATGTTAGGAATTTCGTCAGGACCCGTACCTTTTTTTGTGTCTAAGTCGAGTGAAAGTTTTAGAACGCCTGCTTCTGTGATTTGTAAGCCACCAAGGTCTTTATCTGCGTAGGTTTTAGAAGGTAGAATTAAGTTTTCTTTGCCGTTGTCAGCTGTGAAAACGGACTTAAAAAAACTGCTGAATTCTTCTGCCATTTTCTGTGCCTCCGAGGCACTCATGTTGGAAGTTTTAGACTTTCTGGGAATTATATGGTTCCAGAATTTTCGGGGTGATGCTTTCATAAAATTGTGGAGGGTAATATTGTAATATTTGTGCTTTGCTTCTTTAATCTTCAATTTGAGCAGTCTGGATAGTTCCGATATAGTTGGATTGTGGTTGACGAGTGGACGCTTTTTGGATGACCTTCTTAATCTTTTTAGTTTACGTTTCAGGTGAATGATTTCACGTGAAATCCATGGGTTGAGCTTCCCTACCATTTTACGTTTACTAGGAATAAACTTAGTGATGCAGTGGTTAATAATTGACTTGAGCTTTTGCCATAGTTCGTCCATACTGATATCAGTTTCATCATAGAGCTCTGGAAAATTGTTAAATTCATGAGCAAGATAAGTTTGAATGCTAGCATCGTCGGCTTTGTAGAAATCGAGCACATATTTGGCGCAGCCATGGGAGATGGCGGAACTACGAACAGGTACCGTGCATACAACGATTTTATGGTCAGAGATCCCCTCCACCACTTCCACGTCAGTTTGAGCCCGAGGAAAGTGGTCACTGAGGAACACTACGTCAAGCAAGCTCCGTGACGATCCCTGCACCCTGGTTGGTTCCCTGACGATTTGGGTTAGATTGAACGCAAATAGCATGTCTATAATAACATCAGCAGTATCCAGGCCAGGGATACAGCGAGTCCCAGTTTATTTCGGGAATATTAATATCACCCGTCATGATGATTTTATCGCTTTTAATATTTGCTAGCATGTAGTCATAGAGGTAATGAAGATACTGTAGGTCAGAGTCTGGGGGACGATAAACAACGCCGACAACAATAGAATGATTTTCAAAGGAGACCTTACACCATAAAGATTCCACATTTTTTACCTCAGGAATAAGCACATAAGAAATACCGCGTTTTAAGATAATTGCTACACCACCACCCCTTGTTAATCTATCCTTTCTTAGAATAATGTAGTCTGGTGGCACAATTTCGTTGTCAGATATTAACGGGTGTAGCCACGTTTCAGTTACTGTAACGATTTCTGGATTGTATTCCAAAAGTATAGACTTTAGCGCATCTACCTTATTTAGAAGACTTCTTGCGTTTAAATTAAGGACTGTGACATTAGACGGTAAAACACGGTTATCAACTAGGCGTGGTCGGTGACATCGTTTTTTGCTATTGGAACTTTGTCATTTTTACCCTCGTCCCATGAGTACAACTGCCCGTTTACCCTGACCTTATCGAAAGTCAAGAACACTTTATCGTTTTTATCTCGATTGATTTTAGTGCTTTCCCACAGTTTCTTTCGTATCTGTTGCACGGGGCGTGAAAAATCCTCGCTGATAGAAAACGCTGTCTCTTTCAATTTGAAGCAATTTTTCAGCACTCTTGTCTTATCTCTGCAGTCAAGTAGTTTCAGGATGACAGGTATAATTCTTTGGTCAGTCTTTTTTCCCAAACGGTGAATTCTTTCGATGCCCGATATCGGTGTGTTAAGAAGCTTACCGAAGATTTCGTCTGAAACCACTCTTTCAAGTATTTCACTGTTTTCAGTGTCTTACTGCTTTATGGTCGGTGAAAATCAGAGCCAGTGGTTCTTCTAGCGGATCAGCTTGGGTCCGCTAGAAGCCGTGGGAACGCATCTCCACCGCTTAAGTCAACGGTCCATGTCAGAAAGAGAATGTGTGGTATGGAACGTGGTTATATACGCATTTGAGCATTTGACCGCAGCGTCCTCTCGTCTATAAACGTTGAGCCAATGCATGCAAAGTTTAACGCGATTATATACGCATTTGACCGCAGCGCCCTCTCCTGTATTGAGCGGCTACATGCAGTGTTTCATCCATGACAGAAACCCCAGCTCTTGAGTTACTACCACATCTCAGAGCCCCCTATTCGTCCCGCAGTAGTGGCCGAGTGGTTAAGGCGATGGACTAGAAATCCATTGGGGTCTCCCCGCACAGGTTCGAATCCTGTCGACTGCGCAAATATTTTTGTGTTTTTATGTGAGCACGGACGCCGGACGGACGGACGGACGGACAATGCTAGACCCTAAGGAGCTTCGCCCCTAAAAGTGCTCAATTCTAAGAATTTCAGGTTTTCGTATATCTGTGCGTTATAGGAAAAACTACTAAAACAACGAGGATCTGGCTAGCACCATGCTATATTAATTCGTGAGGATTTTAGGAAAAAAAATATTATTCCCCGGTATATGTCCTCTCCCATCCCTTTGGTCTTGGTAAGTACTTTGCATGAGCGGCCGAATAAATTAATGATTTAATAAATGTGTAAATAGAGAGGAAGTTTGTTTGCTTATAAATAAATCTGGTGTTTCACGGGAAATTAAGCAGGTTGCTTTCTTACACAGTATTTGCATTCTTAATTTAGCTTCACCATTCAGCGTTTGGTCTGTTTTGATGCTAGAAGAAGGTTTTGTTTTCGCGTTTGTATAGTGTAGTGGTCTAGATTTCTAACCAGAAACATTTCTTGACTAGAATCGTGACCTTATTTAGGAAAAACCAATGTTGTCTTGGTATTTTCGATTTTAGATCATTCTTTGCGGGTCTTGTAGTAGAATTGTACTTAAAAGGGAGCTCCGGCGGTTATTTAAGCTATCCAAACGAAAAACATTTTCGGAATACCCAGTCGTCGCTCTTCCCGGAAGGCTGTTTATTATATGCAAATTCCAAATAGCAATTGAAATCGCCAAATGAAGATCATGCCAAAACGAACTCTCAAATTTTAAGCGCACCCTCCAGTGGGGTGACGTATACGTGTTGAATAACTTGCAAACCAAATAGGCAACCTTAAAAAATAAAAATAAATAATAATTAACGCGAAATTTTTTTTTCCAGGCATAAGCTTTTTTAGCTTTCTTTTACAGCACCAAACGTTTTCGCGACCTGTCGGGAACAAGCTGTACTGCACCCCCCCCCCCCCTAATATGACAACAGTTGACGTCACGTTTAAAGCGTTGCCAGCAGAACTTCTCAACCCTCTCAGACAAAATAAAATTTAATTAAAAAAATCAATAACTTTGCGAAAAACAATTACTGTGACTTGTCATTTAGGTCACTAGTTCAGGTATGCTTATTAATTTGTTGAATCATTTTTGACGCGAATCAGTGACTGTCAAAATTTCGCCGGAGACAACGTGTGAACGAACACCTTAGTTGGTCAAATTCCATGCAAAGATCGTTCGAACCACTATAGTCAGCCGATTTCGGTTTTGCCGCCGACGGACACCATTTCGTGTCGGCCGCGCGAGTGGGACATTGGCCCTGAAAGGGTTCCCATCGAACGAAGAAATACGACCAACAAAATTGACGCTCATCAGTCGTCGAAGCTACTTTCCGATAAACCTCAAGGACCAATGTTCCCCCGAATCTGTGCGGAACGGCCGTAGTTTGACTACACACACGCCTGCGTGATGAATTGCAGCTTCACGTTGTGCGAGCCCCGTCATGGGAAACTAATGAAGCTTTTTTCTCCTCTTCTTCTTTCTCTCTCGGGCTTTGTTTAATGAGGAGCGGGCTATTTATAGGTTTCGTTTCCGGGACTGGGGCTTCGGGATGAGCTCAGGGAGGACATGCTTGTGTCCCGTGTAAATACTGCCCTAGAAGATCGTATAGCGCAACACGGAAAAGACGGCTGGATTACGGAGAAGCTCAATCAATACCGACACTCTGTTCTGTCTCCGTGTGCGGTGCAGCTTCCTGTTAGTTTTAACACAAACTGTGTTTACACGCTCAATAGAAAGTTTGAGAAAAGCACATTAGAAAGTTTTGCGTGCGCGAAGAAGTGACGTCGTCGCCACTGCGCATATGCGCCGAGCCCAAACCGTGTTTTGGGTTGACGCGTGGCGACGAAGCTATTTATTTGCTTACGCAAAGATGGTACGCTATTCTCAAACTCGCTATGTCCATCAAAAAACGTTTACGTTCGATACCCGTAGGTTAGAACAATACAAAGCGTATAGGCCTATATAGGGCCAATATTAAGATACGAATACAAACAATACTCCAAACGAGATTGAACTAGGGACCAAATGACTGAAAGCCAGATACCACATCGACTGATTTAAGCAGAGCACGTGCATGGGGAGCGGAGAACAGCTGGTTTCATAGAGGTAATATAATAATCTAGAGAGAAAGGTCCCATGCATTGGGGCCGTTTGGGAATGGCGGCGCACAGACGCGTACGTCTGCGGTCCCAGTTTGCGGTCTCGAGGGGCCCATATCAGTGGACACGCCTTAATATGGACAAAGAAGCACCAAAACATCACGTGTAAGGTTTGTACCTTGATCTTTTCTGTCTTACTTTGCAGGAAAACACTGGAGATCGCGCAATGTATAAAGCTAAATAAATGTTGACAAGCGCTCGAGCAACTTCAACTCGTCACGGCAAAACGAACACGCCTGACCTTCCGTCTGCTTTTTTTCTCTGCTCTTTTGTCGCTCTCTTTCTCGTTCTTTCTCTCGGGACAGCGCCCAGGATTTGCCGCATTCTGCTCCCGTCTTTACAGCTGGTTCGTTCATGAGGTCAACGCGATTGTGTTGTCATAGACAGGGCCACAGGATGTGGCGTACTACTGTACACATGGAGTGTGTGGTTGCATTCGCCCGGCACGCTTCAGCCCCACCGTCTATCGCACACAGATACCATGCTCAAGCCGTACACTTCATGGGTTTGGTAGCTCAACGCACTCTGTATCCCCCGGTATTTGTCAACGTGATCAAGCTAGTGAAGATTTTTTTTTGTTCTTTCTTTTTTCGTGCGTATGTCTACATCGGCTAGTTCAATCAAGTGCAGAGTGCATCGTGATCTTGTGTTTCTGCTCTGAACCCGTATGTGTCTGTGCGGCTTCCAAGCTTCTAACTGCGAATAGTCCACAAGCTGAAGTATGGTGGTAAGCTGCGCAAGTCGGGGTAGACAGGACACACAATGAAAAAAAAATGTGCACAATGACAAAGGCGGAGAAAAGGAACAAAGAAGGAACATCGTTCTGTGCTTCACGTGTTCCTTTTTTGTGTATTTGTCCTTGTGCGCTGTTTTTTCTGCTAATGTCTACTACAAAACTTGGAGGTCGCTTAGGCTTCGCCTTTAAGACTGAAACGCGATAGCTAAACATATCAATTCCCGCTCATTCTCAAGCCGTGCAAGCGTCTCTGCGTGGCGATTCCACTTCTGGCTTTCATCGAGTGCGGGCGTGGGAGGGCAGGCTCTTCCGGAGCAGCAGTAGGCGGCCCAGTCGGGCCGCGGTGACAGGAATGACTCAGCGTCTTCAGAGTATGAGATAATTTTGCCGCCTCTGCCAACTGGGCTTACGGTGCTCAGCACTGTATTTCTTCACGCCCACGTCCGGGGACGCCCGTGCCGTGTGGAAAACTTCCGCGACGCCCCGAGTTTACTGGCATTGCTCCCTGAGGTTCTTACCTTGGAGGCGTACCAGATGAACCACGTCTGGGCTGTGACCTTCAAGTCACCCGAGGGTAAAGGGAAGATCCTCGCTGCGGGCGACTTCGTCGTCAAGGGATCGGCGATGCGTCGTCGTGGACCCGGCGAACAGGGACGTCCGGGTCAAGATTCATTGGCTGCTACATTACGCTCCTGGCGACGAAGTGAGAGTGGCACTTGCAAAGGTGATCGACGTAGGAACTGAGAGAAGTGGTGGGTTCAGGATGTAATGGGCTGCGGGTCGATGACACGCACGGCTGTTATCCGGCTTAAAACAGGGCTAGGGTTGGAAGACCTGCCCCACCCGCTGCGTATAGCGGGAGGGTCGGCTCTCGTCGTGGCTCCGGGCACTGGGCAGACCCCCACTTTGCCTGCGCTGTCAGCGGACCGGGGACATCCGTCGTGATTGCCATGTGGCGAAGTGCGTATCCTGCCATCGGTTCGGCCACAACACGGATCACTGCATCAAGACCTACGCGGCGGCCACATGCTCGGGTGGACAAGACGCCAACGCCGAGCATGTCATCGACTGAAGCGGACGCCCAGGAAACACTAAAAGGGGCGACTCCCACCACCAAGTCACCGGAAAGCACGGCCACGGAGGTCGACTGGGACGCGTCGGAGCGCCCGGTGAAAGTTTTCGCTGCTTCATCGGTCGACGCATCCACGGGAAACCGGGAAGAGGCGCCGACCAATCAAGACGAGACGGCGACAAGAAATGAACAGCCGAGGTTGAGGAATGAAGGGCCTCAGTTAAACACTGCGGTTCCACCGGTTAACGAGGTTCACATGGTGGACGCCAGCAGGCTAGTCGCATCCAGAAGATTCAGACTCAGAGCAGGTTGACAGCGGACCGACCCTGGAGGAGCCACCGGTGAAGGCGGCACCGCCTAGAAGGAAGCCGTTTCGACCCCCTGCAAAACCTGTGCCCGAATCCAGGGATCCCGACCAACAGCCCGGCTGGAGCGTCTCCGGACCAGCTCCCGGTGAAGATCCGTCGACCAAGCGAGTCCCTGACACGCGAGGACGTCTAGCCTTATCGACATCCTGACAGTAGCGACGCTAAATGTTCGCGGGTTTGCCTCGCGTCGCAAACAGTACCAGGTCAGAAGGCTGCTAATCGATACTTGCATTGACATCCTCGCGATTCAGGAGACAAAGGTTGAAAGCGATGAGGCAACCGCTTCCCTGCTGGCCACCTTTTTACTTGACTTCGAGGTTTGTGTCTCTCATGCCAATGGACTGTCCGGAGGATGTATGTTGTTTTTAAAAAAAGTCCCTAAACGCGCGCGACCTCTCCCTGACTTGATAGCGGGGGTAGATTTGTTATTTGTGATTGCAGCTTGAGCAAGGTTAAATACAGAATACTAAATTTGAACGCGCCGAACGATGCTAATTCTAGGAAAATATATTTGAAAGGATTTACGCTTATCTAGACTGCCAAATGAAAATGATTGTGTTAGGAGATTTCAATTGTGTTTGTGGTGTAAGAGACCGCTCTAGTAATACACGACAACGAGATATTAGCAGGAGTATGTTAAATGAAATGATAACCGAATTCACTTTATACGATGTCGCAAATTATCAAAGCAATAAAGCTGCATTGCGGTACACGCATTTTTCAAGGCTCAAGTCATGGCTGTCTTGACATAGCATATGCGTCGATTGAACTTTTAACTGGTTTCGATGACTGCAATGTGTCACTCGCCTTTTTCTCCGACCATGCGTTGGTTTCATTTTTTTTCTTTTTTTGTTGGGGCAAAAGGAAAACTTTTACTTTATTGGGAATTGTGGAAACTTAATAACAGCCTACTTAAGGATGAAGTGTTTAATGAGTCTATAGATGCATTATTACTATTAGTTAAGGTGCATGACGGCAGAGAGAGCCCCAGTACGAAGTGGGACTAACTAACCAACTGCTATAGAACGTGCTATAATGGGCATACGTACTGGAAGAAAAGAAAAGAAAAGCAGCTGTTAGATGATCTTCAACGCATTTCTAAACTGGAATGCGAATATTTTAGGCAGTTTACAGATCAGCTGAGTTATGTGAAACAAAAATAGCTGAATTTAAAACAGAAAAGTATAAATGAGCACTCGTAAGAGCTCGAGCTGAAAGGTACATTTTGGGTGAACAGCCCACCAAACGGGCACGAAATGCAGAAGCTAAATATGCAAAAACAAAAAACATCGCAGAAAAAGAATACGATGGCCTGTCGAGTAGTCGCCCTGAAGTAATCGAAAAGATTTTGATCTAAGTTTATAGCAGTCTGTTTCGGCAACGGAAGTACGGCAATGATACGCAGCTTAAGGATTATCTCGCGGTGGTGCCCCGTCGAAGTGACGAGATAAAGGAGTGGCTGGAAGTTCCGATAAGTGCGGAAGAAATCGAGCCGACAATCGACGACCTGCAGTCAAAAAAGTCTCCGGGGTCCAACAATCTTACAGCGGCTTTTTATAAAAAAAAGAAAAGTACAAAGACGTAATTGCAGGTCATCTTCATGCCTTAATAATTGAGGCATGTGAGCCAAATACGTTACCACGTTCTTTCTTAAACACACACACTGTTCTCATACCTCAAGGGTGACGATGAACAAAAGTTGGTAATGTTTATTATAAGGTTCTAACGAAAGTTTTAGCCTCACGGTTGCAGAACGTTATTTTTAAGATCGTGGGTGAGCATCAGACGTGTGGCATCAAAGGTCGTTCGATTCTGACAAATGTTCACATTGCGAGAAGTATATCAGAGGTGCGTGACGAGGAACTAGATCAAGTTGCCATGATTCAGATCGACCTGGAGAAGGCCTTCGATCGTCTACTACACAATGTATTGTATAAAATATTAGAACACGTTGGAGTAGAAAAAAGAGTGTTAAACTTTGTTCGCATGGCACATACAGGATGTACTACCCAGCTCGTAATTAACGGGAAACTTACAACGCGTATTAGTGTACAGCCATCCGTCAGACAAGGTTGCCCACTTTCCCCGTTGCCGTTTTGTATACTTCTTGAGCCCTTTTGTAGAAACCTAATTAAAAATAGACGAATAAATGGATTTTCTCTCCAAAATATAGAAGTAAAACTTCTGGCTTACGCCGATAATGTTTAAGGGAATATTTTATTTCAAACTTCATTATCAACAATGAGCGCTGATTATGTTGCGCTTAGTTAGAATGCACTGCGTGTTTGTTGATTCAATGTGTTATTGCTTTGTAAAACGCTGTTCCTTTTGTGTGATGATTTTTCATTTTCGTTTATGAATTTGTAAAGTTTCATTGTATAATTCCTCTGGTGCTTGCTTTGCGGCTGCTTGTTTGGGGTGGCTAGGGGCCAGTCAAGCTGTTTTACAGCTTTTTCCCATCACCTTTCAACTTTTGTTGGAAAAAAAATAAAGGAAATATTATTATTATGTTGCTGTTTTTTGTAAAGATAAGTCACTGTCGAAGCGGTGCGTGAAGTAAAGTCTTACCGCGAGCTGACCAGCGCTGCCGCTAATTGGCTAAAATACTGCAGCCTTTGGCATGGGACATGGGCCATGAAGCCCGAAGTTTCTGAAGATACCAGTTTTATGTCAAAGCCAACTGAGTGTCTTGTATCTTGGTGTTCCACTGCAACATTATAAAAGATCAAATGAATACTGGTCGACAGTAATTCGGGAGCCGCGAGAGAAAGCTGGTAAATCGGGTGGGTGGGATATGTCATTTTTTACGTGTGCCACTGTCTGTAACACCTTTTTAATTGCAAAAATTTTGATATGTACTTCAAGTTTTTGCCTCGCGCTATAGAGTATATGTACAAGAATCACACCGTGTTTTCGCTGTATCCATTCGGCGGTCTGGGTGGGAAAGAGTATGTCGGTGACAGTCTGCTTCGCTGCGTCAAGAAAGGGGGCTGTCCCTATCCCACCTATTTCTTCAAGCAAGTTGTTTCGCGGTTTTTGTTTTTTTAGAGAGCAAACTAATCCTTTTCTTCGGGCTGTCATTCAGACTAGACTTGCAGAGGAAATCCCTTCGTTCGTTGTTTCTACGTGTTTTTTTTAATATGAAGTTTTTGTGTTTTTTTGTTTATATCATAAACGCAGAAGGAAATTAAAACATAAATTATATTCGACGATTTCTTGCAAGACTTGGTACCTTTTGAAAGTTTCGTAAATATACCATTTAATGGTGTGCTTACTCAATAGCAAACTCCCCAGGAGGTAATACAGAAACATATATTTGTTAAAACGCGAAGTTCTTACCGTCTGCAGGCCTCATCGGACTAAATCGACTTAAATAAGCAAGATGTATACGTCCGCCTGTCTTTTATCAATCGAAGAAAGGAACTTGCTATTTTCAAAAAGAACTATAAAAGGAAGAGTACACTTGCCACTATGGAGAACATAAACGATCTATAATTATTATCGCTGTGTAGATGGTCCTGTGGAGGGTCAAACTGATCATCGCGCGCGGACGGAAGCAACTCAGAAGCAATAAAACAACCCTCCGATTTGTATTGCCAATTTCTTTCTATGTCAAGACCAGCAGTCTTGTAGTCTACAATATTCGTGGTTGCTTCAGTCTCTGCGCTTCCATATACAATAAGTACAGCAACCTGCAAGAGTGGAAAGCGGTAGCTGTAAAAAAAATACAAAAAAACAACAACAATGCATATATGGTAAGATCGTCAACAAGACACGCTATGTTGATGTTCCAGGCGGCCACTCAGTTTTCACATGCCAAAGGCGCCGCAGTGCGGGCAAACTTTTTCTTCGAATAGGTCGGCCTTCGCTGCCTAAAGATTCCAGAAGGGTTTAAATATGCGTGTATTCGGAACTCTTTGGCTCGTCACGCTTCGAGACCGAATCAAACAAAAATACCGAAAACACGGGGGGGGGGGGGGGAAGGGGAGTAAAAACTTTTTACTTTTTTTTTACACGCTTCCCGCAAAAACATCCCCGGGGCTTCATCGGAGCAAATCGAGTCGGCATTGCCCTCTTCCCCGTCGCCAGTAGGCCCGTGAACGACACGCTTACAAAGCGGTGGGGGAGACCCACGTTTTTCGAATACTCCCCTTACGTGCGCGCGCCGAAACATCACCACACAACAAACACGCGACGACGACGGCGACGGCGATGGAGGCCAGGGACTGCCAGAGAGAGTGAAGACGAAGGCAAAGCCCACCCTCCCGGAGAGTAGCGCCTACAAGTCGTGCGACTTCCCCCTTGGCAGTAGTAGTGTGAGTGACGGCAAGCCGGCGAGGGTGGTGCTGCTGCGCTCGTAAGATGGCGAGGGCGAGAGATCCAACCCGGCGGTGGCGCTCCCTGCGAGAAGACCATCTAAACAACATGAAACTTTCGGCCGGAGCGGCCGCTGCGGTCTCCTGCTCCAGCGGCTCCCAACGTCCCCAGCTGGCGCACCACCACCAGGCTCACCCATGACGCGCCGACGTCGCCTGCTCCTCTGGCTGCTCTTCGCAGTCCTGAGTCTGACCGGAGGAGTCTGGAGCCTGGCGGAGAAAGACATCGTGGTCAAGAACGTGCCGTTACGGGTCCCGGTGGGAAGACATGTGTTTGTGAGTCCGTCGGAGGACCTCCGGATACGCGTGGCTCCTGGAGACAGCTGCAGTGTCCAGGTGGTTCAGAGTGATGAGGACGGCCCGGTGGGAAGTGTTCGCCCCGGAAGGCTGCAGCCTTCAAACTTCCCGTGCGGTTTTGGGCTCGGGAGCGTGTCCTACACGCACTTTGGGTCCAGGATTGCTCCCCTGCTGGACAGGGTCCGGCTTCTGGTCAAGTACGACGCCGAGAACGAGACGTTGATTGTGCCGCTCGTGTTGGTGGTGACGGTGTTGCCGACTCCTTTCGAGATCGCCGTTAAGGTGGCGTCGCTGACTGTGAGCCGCATTGGCGGCGAAAGTCAGTCCATCGGCACTGACACACTCAACTTCGAGGTTGGTGATGGTGTGTGTAGGGTTAGGGTCCAGACTGAGATTCATCAGCTGCCTCGGTACGGTGAGTTGGTCGGCGATGTTCCTACTCAGTTGACAAGTTGTGAGGCCTTCCTGGGAGGGGACATCCGTTACCGCCACGGGGGTAACCACAGGTCTCCAAATAGAGACTATATACCGATGCTAGTTGAGGTCAGTGATTCTCGCGGTCACGTTGTGAAAAAAGAATGGTTTCAACTTCCGGTCAGGATTCAGGATGGTGTTGAAAACTCGGCACCCCAGCCGACCTTCGCGTCTGATCTTCGGCTTGATGTGAACCAGTTCATCATGACGGCGATTACGCCTGCCGTACTCGCTGCTGAAGATTTAGAGAGTGATAGCGGCCTGCTGTTGTTCAACATGAGGACGTTCCTGGGTCCCGAAGAGGGTTACTTTGTGTCCACCGACGACCGACGGTTACCGGCCACATCGTTCTACCAAAAAGATGTTCAAGCTCTCAAAATCGCGTACGTTCCGCCGACTCAGGGCTCGGAGGAGCGAAGAGTGTTCCGCATTGAACTCGAGGTCGTAGACCCGGAAGGAGCTGCGTCGGACCCTTTCTCGCTTATGATCATCGTCAAACCGACAAATACCATATCTCCTCTGGTGATAAAGAACACGGGACTGACTCTTTTCGAGGGAAAATCGAAAAAGATGGTTCATAGCTTGCTCATTTCAGACGAGGACAACCGGGACGACGTGTCCTTGACTGTGGTCGACGGCCTGCGTCACGGAAGCCTGCTTGTTGACGGAAGCGAAACAGACTCATTCGCAATCGGGGATCTGGATCAAGGTCTCGTCGTCTACAGACACGACGGAAGCAGCACAATTACAGACAATATCGTCTTCAAGATGAGCGACGGCGACGCACGAGGTTGAGTTCCTCTTTCCCGTGACCATATACCCGGACGACGACGAGCCGCCGTTACTCAATGTCAACACGGGTCTCTCAACTCAGAAGGGTGAAGACTCGCAGGTGACGTCGCGTCATCTAAGCGCCACTGATGTCGACAGTGATGACACAACCATCCTCTACGAGCTGTTGCCTCCGTTTCCAGAACATGGGACTCTAATCTTGAAGCAGCCGGAAAAACCACTGGAATCGTTTCGCTGGGAATACAGGGAAGGAGTGTTTGAGCGGGAGGTCACAAAGTGGACCCAAACGGACCTCCAAGAAGGAAGATTATTCTACCGCCACACTGGGGATCATGTTACCGAAGTGACCACTGACAGCGTATATTTCCGTCTTTCCGATGAGAACAACCCACCCAACGAGTCCGGCATCAACGAGTTCACCCTTAAAATTATGCCCGTGGACGACATAGCACCCGAACGGTCTCCAGAGGCGACACTCCACCTCCTAGTTGAAGAGTTCCAGCTGACCGAGATCACCAAGTTGGAATTGCGTTACAGGGACCTAGACACGAAGGAAAAAGATCTGAGGTATCGGATCACAAAAGCGCCCCACGACACGGATGAAGCAAACGCGATGAGCCCGGGCATGGTTGTCCGTGTTGACAATCCTGACGTCGAAATAACAGAGTTCACCCAGGCCGAAGTCAACCATCACAAGATCGCGTACAAGCCACCGCCTATTGAGCTCGGAATAGTGCCACGGATTATCCAGTTTCACTTTGATGTATCCGACGCCGGCAGCAACGTGTTGCCCGACCAGGTGTTTACCATCCTAGTGCAGCCTGTCGACAACAAACCTCCCACCGTGCTCAATCGCGGCCTTTCTGTTGTCGAGAAGGGCTTTGTGGACATAAGGACAGAGGACCTCGATGCAACGGACACGGACACCCCGAGTGATGAGCTGAGTTTTGTGATCGTCAAAACTCCGGTATACGGTAGAGTACGCGTCGGATCGGATGCGTTGAACGAGGACGATTTCTTCAAGCGCGAAGATATTGTGAACGGTCGCGTTAGGTACGAGAATATCGGCGGCTCGTCAAGGAAAACAGATCGAATTGACATAGAAGTTTGCGACGGAGTTCACAGGGTTCCTATAACTGTTCGGATCCACATAAAGCCACTTTCAGAAGAACCGCAAGGTTTACAGAAAAGACCGGGTACTCTAAACGTATACCTAAGCGTCAACGAGGGCGGAAAGGTATTGCTAGGAGGTCACGCTTTTAAGGTGCAAAACGTCAACTTAGAAAAAGGAGCGGTAGAATTTGTGCTTACGCATGCCCCGAAGCAAGGCAGCGTTCAGAATAACGGGCTAAAAACAAGTCGATTTACTCGTGAAGACGTGCTGAAGAGGAGAGTCTTCTACGTTCACAGCGGCAGCGAAACTGGGGAACGAGGTTCCAGTGACATGTTCCAGCTAAGTCTTGTCGAAAGGTCTGGTTCGGTTAAAACGGACGACGTTCTGGTACAAGTGAAGATTGAGCCCGTCGATTCAGTGGCTCCCAGAGTGGCGGTGGGACCACCTCTGCAAGTGCGCGAGGGCGGCAAGGCTGCCATCACAAGGAACTACTTATCCGCCACGGATGTGGACACAAATGACGAGGACATCCTCTGTAGCATCGATGTCCAACCCAGTCACGGTTACGTCGAGAACGTGTCCCCGGCTCCTGGTTCGGAACGCGTTAGAGCCGGAGTACCGGTGTCAGCTTTCACGATCGGGGAAGTTCTGTCCGGATGGATCAACTATGTCCAAAGCATCCACCGCGGCTTTGAACCTCTCGAAGACAACTTCACCTTCATCTGTTCGGACGGTGTGAACGTGAGCCCGAAATCTAAATTCAACGTGCAGATCTATCCGACGAACGACGAGATGCCGGAGATCGCGGCCGACGAGATGTTCGTGGTCGAAGGTGGTGACGTCTCACTCGATACGCTTGTCGCGCAAGTCACAGACATGGACAGGCCTCCGGATCAACTCGCGTTCAGGATAAAGAAGCATCCCATGCACGGAAGGATCGTGACGGCGCACTCTGTCGTTGTCGACAGCTTCACGAAGGCAGACGTGACACCGCCGTCTTTCATCGTCTACCGACACGATGACAGCGAGACTACAAGTGACTACTTCGAACTATATGTCAGCGACGGCATGCACCAGAGCAGCGGTAGGATTTCCGTGACCATTGAGCCGGTCGACGACGAGACGCCGCGGCTCGTTGCAAATACTGGTCTGGACGTGGGCGTGGGGGAAGCAAAAACAATTACAAACCGTGTCTTAAAAGCCGAGGACGTGGACTCCGAAGAGTCGGCCTTGGTGTACTCCATAATACAGCCTCCTAAGCACGGTTACCTCCAATACTTGAACGCGTCCTCTTATAGACCTCAGCGGAACCTTTCTCACGGCTCTAACTTTACGCAGCAAGACATCGACCGTGGCTTACTAGTCTACAGGCACACGGGCGTACCAGGAGTTAGGGACCTAATTAAATTCGACGTTACTGACGGGTCGAACCCTCTGATAGACCAGTTTTTCTGGGTCACTGTCGAGAGCGTCGATGCGGTCTATCCCGAGGTTGTGAACAGGGGCGTTCGGCTTCCGGAAGGTGGGAAGGTAATCTTGACGACATCCACGTTAAGCACGACGGACCTTAACAGCGACGACGAACTGCTCCGGTTCACCGTCACCAAATCCCCATCGAAGGGTCACTTGGAAAGCACGGATGCTCCGGGTGTCATCCTGAGAACGTTCACCCAAATGCAACTGGCAGGCAATAAAATCTGCTACGTGCACACCAGCAAGGACGAAAGCAAACTAGACAGCTTCGAGTTCGAAGTGAGCGACGGCAGGAACTCGGTCTTCAGGACGTTTCGCATCTCGATCACAGACGTCGATAACAAGAAACCCGTTCTGTTCATCTACAGGCTCCGCCTCCGGGAAGGCACCGAACGCCTCATCACACCGTTCGAGCTGAGGGCGGACGACATGGACACCTCCGACCGAAACATACAGTTCAAGGTCGTCCACAAGCCGATTCACGGCAAGCTCATCTACGGCAGGTCCCGCGAAGCTAACGCGTTCTCGATGGCCGACCTGAACGACAACAGGGTGTTGTACGTTCACGACGGCAGCGACACGGCAAGGGACAACTTCACGTTCGTCGTGAGCGACGGCACGCACCGGGACTTCTACGTGCATCCGAACGTCCAGGAGGCCACACGCGAACCGCAGATGTTTCCCGTCGAGGTGGTGCCCGTCGACAACAGTGCTCCGCAGATAACGGTGAACAAGGGCGCTTTTGCCCTGTCCCATCTGGACAGCTCCCGGCGCCTTGGATATCGTCTCAGCGGGGACGTGCTTCGGGCGACCGACGCCGACAGCGTGGATGCCAGGCTCAAGTTTGTGGTGACCGTGTTCCCGTCGCACGGGATCATCGTGAATCGAGCCGTGGGTAACAGGAGCGTCGTGGAGTTCACTCAAGGTAAGCGCAAGTTCCTCTAATGTCACATCAACCCCCCCCCCCCGCCACAAAAATGCTCAGTCATTGGGCTGTGGACGCATGCTGACACTCCGCAGAAGACATTCCGCTAATCCTCCCCCGGCGCGCTGCCATCTTTATTTACTGTGCTGCAAAACGCGTTCTGGGCATGCACACTACCTCTCTTTTGGGGAATATCAGATGCCGCGCGCATGCGTCCACAGGCCAGTGACTCAGCATTTTTCGCCTGAGTGATAAGTGGTGAAAATAGGTGCACAGTCACTTACAACTTAACAAGCGCAGGGCCTGTCGAGTCCCGAATATCACTCCGCTGCCAGTGAAACTGTGACATCAGTCACGTATAAGAATAACCCCCTTTTTGTTTTTAAGCTCTCAGTGGCCATAATTGATTGAACTCCATAGTAGTGAATGGGCGTTTTGGTGGGGCTTCGATAGCTCCCTTGTCTCCCTTCCACTATGAGTGATTGATGTTTCGCGATTGTGCCCGTCGAATGGGTGTTCTTTTTTTTTCACACCTTTTACTGAGAGTCCGTAAACTTGTGAACTGAAGCTGTTGCAAAAATGATTTTCTCTGTTGCCTTTATGTTTTGTATAGTGTACGATTTAAACTCCGCCTAATGAGCTTGGAAAAATGTATTTCTTGGTGTGCATGTCTGGACGAAAACCATGTTGTGTTTCTGACTAGCTTCCAGTGTGAGAGATTATGCAAGCGTCTTATATGGTGAGAACCTTAGTGTATGAGGTATCTCTCATTATGACTAACGCTTGTACCCAATTTTACACCTGTTATTTTCTTTTCTCTTGTCTTTAAACTTCCTCTTTAATCCCCCATCCCTCTCCCCCTTGCACAGAGTTGCCAACCATGACAATTATTCAGGTTAACCTCCATATGTGTTACTCTTCTCTCCTTCCTTTTTTTTTTTTCATTTGTGTGATTCTTGCGGTGAACGTTGAGGTGTAAGTGTTCTTCTGTAAATTGTTTCAGTTTCGTGGTGGTTGTTGATGCCGTTCAATGCACTAGCTGCGCGCTGTGTTTTCGTTGGGTTGGGGCATAAATTTAGCACCTTACCTCATCCAAACCCGAGCGCACAGCCTCTTGTTGGCACGCCGCATTTCTTAAGTCGGGCTTTTGAGTTTCATTCAGTGTGTGCTTCCGCTTTGTGCGGACACATTACATCGTGTACACGAACGCCAAAAGATTGCTTTTCAAGTACCAATGGGTGCCTTGTGATTTCTTTTAATGTAATATAAAGTTTAATTCAAATGTCGTCTAAGAATAGAATAAAATTAACAAAAACGGTCTTACACCAAAATATAAACAGTGAAATTCAATGTTTCGCCTCAGGAGAGACGTTTTTGTGGCTTAAATATCTTTCTTGTTTCGTCAAGCCGTTTCGTTATTTTTATCATCGTAAACCTGCCACGTTTTCGCGTTTACTAAAGGGGGTTAAAGAATCACAGGTTCCCTCTTGTGTGTCGATTTCGACGATATGAAGGAGATTCAATTGTTTTCTAAAGAAGTTCGTGGATGGGAAGATGGATACGGCTGAAACCTTGTGATCGGACGGCGGCTTGCACGACCTGGCCGATAATGCGAAAAACAAATAGCAATGCAAATAGCGAACAAATAAAGATGGCACGTAGCGGCTCCTAGCGGCAAGACGGGGACTTGGAGGAATGGAGCAATTCGAGGCGTCTCGTAAGAGCACACGGCAACGTTCGTCACGCATCCCGTCGCCCGCAGAACGTGTGCGCACACACGCTCGGCGGAGACCGTAACCCGACACCGCGGGCTGATCCCCGCTCACTCTGTTCATATATTTATTCTGAGGAAGATTGGAAACGGGGGTAGGTTACGAAAGAGCGTGCGTATGTGTAAGTGAGAGAGATAAATAAAAAATAGACAGAGAGTGTATGCGAGAGAGAGAGAGGGAGAGATAGGGTAAATAATTAAATAGTAAAGTCATTTTTCGTTTTTTGTGTATTCAGCGGGAGGTTTGACTGCCTGAGCATGGCGACATTGTTACCCACTATAGATGAGAAATTTAGCCGGTGCAGTACAACCGCTAGGCTGGGGTCTTTAACCTGCACCACGCAGTAGTGATACACGACCGCACGCTGGTACGATGCTCATCCAGACCGAAGCGGGCAGAGGTTCGGATTGAATCAAGGATTTCTTGGTTCTGCAGCGCGAGCTTTCGCTCCACGTGCTCCGAGCTGGTTAATAATAAAATAGACTGCCTGTGAGAGACATCCAAATTGAAGAGAGAGAGAGAGAGAGAGAGAAGAAGTTGGTGAAGCTGGAAACTGGAGCTGGACCTAAGAAAAATACGGAGAAAGAGGATAAGAGCAAGAAAGTAACGGAGCGAATAAATGAGGAAAAACGATTAAAATGTTATAATTGAAAGATGTGTTGAATGCGCATCTGAAGGCTGCTTCCTGCAGATGAACCTATGAGCAGTAAATGCCTCGCAACAGTTCGTGGGATTCTCAACAGCTTTATACACGAAAATATAAGCCTTGACTCAATTTGTACTAAACGGTCTTCCTTAAATTACTTGGCCGAACTTTTTTTTTTTTACGTTTTGATTACACGGGTAGTTCTGTTACTGTAATCTCTTCTTTCTTTTGTTTGCGTAATATACGTATTGTTCAAATCGGGTATTCCACTGTCGATGAAGCTAAGATCTCGTCAAGCTTCACGATGAAGCATTTTCCTTCTCTCGTTCTCCCGTTCTTTTCGAACAGGTAGTACATACACAATTATTATTATTATCGTAAGAGGGAAAAAAGGCAAGACATCGAAAGTTTCGTAATTAACAATTTGTGAAAAAGAAATAGCGACCGGAAAGGAAGTTGCTGAAAGAGAAAGTGAGTGAAACAGGCGAAAGGAAGGGGGAAAATGCGATAGAAGGAGACAAAAAGAAAGTAATCGAAGTAAGTAGTAAGGGGCAAAGAATGTGCGGCTTGTTTACAGAAGACTCTCGCTCCTCAGATGTCGCGCCTCTGGTAAAAGAGCCAGGCCGTGACCGTGGGTCGTTCTCGGTCCACGCGTAACGCCAGCCAAGCGTATAGCTTTCGCGCCCCGAGAACCATACTCCGTGTCACCCCACGATGGACCGCGGTAGACGGTACGGGCACTCGGAGCCAATCCAACGGTCTGCAAGTGTCAGGTGACCTTCCAGAGGAGCCCAGCGACGCGGGGGGCCAGTGGTCAGGAGATAGGTCCAGAACGCTGGATTGGCGAGGATTGCTTGCGGCGTCCGCTGCGGATCATTGTAATGAGAAACGGAGTTTAGGTCCAAGAATGGTCTTCGGGTAAACAACGAAACCGCGCGCCTCATTCGTTCGGCTTTCAATGATTGATTTACGGCTGCAACGGTTGGTGTGTGTTTGAGAACGAGCTTCCTTCAGAAAGAAACGGGATATCTTGTTTTGGGAACGATCGCAGTTTTCGTAGTTTCGAGGCTCGTGATGAAAGCACTCTTGGTCGGTGTGTGTTTGTGTGTGCCGACGCTTGCTCCTGTATTTTTGTTTGTGCGTGTGCGTTATTTCTGCGTTTTTCTTCCTAGCTGAACCCCTCGAAGCTAGAGTAGGCGGGGAATTTTAACTTATCATTGCCATTTTACTTGAGGGCACACTACACAAGGGCTGAAAGTAGCAGCGCATCATTACGTAAAAAATTAAAAGTTAACAGTCAAACGTTGTTATATACAACACTGTCAACATATAACTATGCGGTAAACAAAATAATCAGCGCCAATTTAATAGTTACAAAAAAAAAGGAACTCGAAAACAATTAGCCGATGCCTTTGCAATAAACGCGACTTGAAATGGTCAGTTAGTATACTCCTATAAACGTGGCAAGAACCTTTCGGGTCACAATGTCGTTCGGCAAGTTTTCCTAGCCCGTTCCTCGTAATGGAAAAGCGGAGTTAGAAGAGAGATGAAGCGAAAATGAACTTTATCAACAAAGACCACACACACGAGTGGCGTGTCCCCCCGAAAGCTTGTTCTCACTTTATCTTCGGAGCCAGCGGCCAACTCTGCATACAGAACTGAACAGCTATCTCTTCGACGGAAATCGTGGACATTTAAAGCGCGTGTCTACAAGAATTGCTGACTTGTTCCACTCCGCGTTTGATGGATATAATCTAAAAACGACGGTTTTTAGCGGGGTTTTCTTTTCTTTGCGGAGATGTCTGCTCTAGACAAAGGAACGTGAAGACGTGTATACTCACAACGCTGGTAGGAGACAACGTATCTTAGCTGGAATGCTTTCTATTTGCTTATTAGAGTTGAAAGCAGTGACTGCAGTTTAGTGTCAGATATACACTCCGTTTCGCCTTAAGATGGTCCGCAGCGGGCGTTGCGACCCATACCAGCCAATCACGTGCTGCTAAATGATCACGTGACTGCGCCCGTCGCTGTGCCTCGCCCGAAGGTCCCGTGACGTGCACGTGGCATCGGACTGGCTAGGACTATGACTCGTGGCGTTTACTGAAGTCCATGATAAGATTACACGAAGTATCTGTAAACAAAATGCAGATACAACTTCCTGGTGTATACCTAGGCTGCAGGGGACAGCACGCAGACACGAGCCCCCGCCTTACGAAACAAGGTTTCAGGAAAACATTTTATAAAAAAAACAACATAAGATTAAAAAAAAAGGACGACCATTCGTTTTAACCGAAAGTAGTTAGCGTATGTAGTCCAGGAAGTTAGGGGCGAAGTGAACTAACATTCTGAAGGATAATCTCGCTTCGTTTCTTTCGCTTGACAGTTACGGGCTCCCGCTGCTTTCGAATGATAAGATTTTTGTTCTCAGGCCCCTTGCGCATTTCGAGATTCGCCGAGCAGTCCATTACGGAGTAGGAGGCCGTGTTGGCGAGCTTCCGGAATATGGGCTTTGGAAAAAGAAAAACGAAATGGTCTTGGAGGTTCCTGCTCGATCTTTTTTGTGTTTTCTCGTGGAATGTTTCGATTCAGAAGTTGCTATGTTCTCTATGTGGGACAGGAGAAGTTCCCCACTTCCATCGTCGAATATGAAGGTGCGTAAAAACTGGCACGTGCTTTACAGCGATCTACAAAGCGTTGTTTAAGCAGAACAAGAGAGCAGTCGCGCCGCGAGTTTTAGTGAACGACGCAGACTGCAATAAACCAAAAGCATGGAAGAATACGAACCCTTAATAGTGCCGTAGACGTCAAAAATATATATATATTACAATTGTTTTGCCATACTAAAGTAACCAAAATACGCGGTACTTGCTTTAAAAGATATTTGTCACGTTCCCGGTTTGCACACTGCATACGTATGCATAATAATGTTCGCAAGTGAAACATGTTGTTCGGTATTGTTTGCAAGAACAGAAATATCTCCTCGGACAATGCACCACTTTGTATAACGAAAACAAAAACTGCGTGAAGGCGTGGACAAATTAAAAAGTAACCGACAGGACACAGCGCTGAGTCTCAACTGAAGTTTATTCGTGTTGGCATCAAACATTATGTCTGTATACCAACTAGCCCAAACTTCAACGTTAATTCACCACTTCGAAGTAATCTAATTCTTAATTTTTATGACGTTGCACTCGGCTCTTCTCAGATCTATCAGTGTTCGAAAACTGAAGGGAGAGATTAGAAAACAATGAACCTTTGTAAAGAAGAGTTCAGCGCGTGCGCAGACCTTTCTCGCGCAGCGGCGAATGCTTGAACTACGGTCCACGCTCGCAAGAGGAGTTGCGCTACCTATACTCCTGCCTCTTCCGCGACTCAGATGACTCATAGGGAAGGCAGGAGACACCCCTTCCGGACGACAATTACACTTCGAGCTTTCGCCGCTTGATGTCGTCTCTATGTGAAAAAGGCGGATTCAGGCTTAGTAATGGTAACAGTTCCCGGATAATTTTTCTAGTCTATAGCAGAAAGTGTACCGAACCATGCATGGATGAAAGTCTATACAGTTGAGATTCCCCCAATCGCTGCCTTTATTTGTTCTAGCATATACAGACGCGTCTGACCTTGCGTCTCAATCCAAACAACTAAAGAATGTCTTCATTCCGGTCAGAAAACAGGTTTGGCGACAAATAATCGCGACAACGAAGCACACAAACATCTTGTCCGTGATATGGGGAGACGGGAAGGGGGGGGGGGGTACGGAGAGAAGACACTCGCGGTCACCATTTAGTCAGTTTAGTTTTGTTTCAACCGCCGTGCTTTCTATGTTCGTCACGAGAAGGACAAGAAGCAGCATCGACAATAATAAATAGTAAAATCCCTCCGACGTTTAGTCAACATGCTTAACCAGTTCGTTTCAACCGCTTTTGCTTTGGGTGTTCGTTATCATGAACGCCAAGAACGGCGACAAGAACGAACACTAAAATCGCGATCCTCCCGTCTTCTCACGATCCCGACGACGGGATACCTCTTCTATGCCCACTCATCATCAGATGCAACGCGGCGTCCTTTGTGGTGGCTGATGATACGCGTGTAGGCCTAACTTAATCTTCTCTAGAACAGGGGCGCTCCTTATGTTTCGCCTGGATGCACTGTCTACTAAGTTATACTTGCACGCGATAGGCCCCCTCCGCGTCCGCCAAAGGCACGACAAAACGTGGTTGTTTTTTGTTCTAAGATCTTACAACAGCGCTTATTTTTTTTGTTAGGTCGGGTTGTTTTGCTTAGGTTAGGGGACATCTGCATCTGCTTAGAAGCCCGTCACGACGACCTATCTGCACACTCTCTTTGTTCTTAACCAGATGCCTGGATCGGATGACAGCGTGAAGGGACAGTGACCGATGAGCATTTTTTGGTGGGACCGTAAAAGGACCTTGATAAATGCTTTAGAGACGCTACATATATGATCTTTAGAAGCCCATATGCCGAGCGCTAGAGAAAATATATATAAAAAAATATTAGATAAAATGTTGTTTTCTTTTTGTTGTTTCTTAAAGTTAGCTCTAAGTGGGTTCTTGGAAGAACGGTGATTTATAATTGAAGTTAGAAAAAGAACCTCGGTTGGGGAATTTAAATATCTCAAAGAGCATGACGCCCGCGATTCATTTGTGCTTGTAATTCCGTTGTTACAGCCCCCTCGTGATATTGTCGCGATCAATTTCAATGTTGAATATTTTTCTGCGGAACTTGAAGCTTTGTAGAGCAGCTATTCTCTGCGGTGATTCGGTGTGGAAGAGGTAGTAAATCGGTTAACTACTTAACTTAACACTTTGACAGTCGCGAGTTTTTGTTTTTCTTCCGTTCTGGTGTATGTTTTTTCGCGGGGTCTCGTAAAAACAGGTGACTGTACAACTTTAAGACGAACGTGGCACACGTTTTGAAGAACATGGCGACCAATTTCTGTAGGAGTCGGAAGGGCTTGCTTGGCTAACAAAAGTAATAACAAAAGGCCCACCATTTTTTTTGTTTAAAAGAGAATATCGTTCCACACTGGCTCCTGACATGGGTATTTGCATTTACATGCACATGCGTTTACATGCACTGGTGACCGATATGTATGCTGTTAAAGTAAATGTTGTCTAAGTATCAGATCTCAATGCCTTACAATCTTTCATATGCATCTGTCACGGGCTGAAAGATTACGTTAGCAACATTTCAGATCTGTCGCCGACTGAAAGATTTCATTAGAAACATTTAAATATAGCATTGCAATAAGGGTTCTCTCACTGAATCTAACGATTAGAGCGGCCTTATCGTATCGCGTTAAACTCCTCTTTTGAAAGCTCATATTACCTAAGTAGTTTTTTTTTTTTATCGTTCGAATTGAACCGCGTTTGAAGTACCAAAGCGACTTTGTTGAACCTCATTGTAACGAAATGAGAATTAAAAGAATTCGCCTTAAGAAAAAACTGAAATATTACATTTTTAATTGCGTGCATATATTCTTAATTGAACTAAACATAATGCTTAAGTAAATCCAAGGACGTGCTGGCTACCGGATTTTCATTTTCAGCCAAAAGCTATCAAAGGAATCGCGTTGTTTGTTTGGAAGTTTTTCATGTAAAAGAGAGTTGGAAGCTGGAGTCTTATATACCCTATTAAACAAGTTTGTTAAACCTTCGAATATGTTTAGCTATAAAGTGAACCGCTAAAACATCCTGCAGAAGTAACTTATCGAAACGTCATTGAAAGTGTTCGCACGCATAAAAAGCGAAATATTTTGCTTTCTTCCCTGAATGTTATCACGGGTTTGAAGTTTCGCAGCCATTATACCCATTTAAACAATAACGGGTTTCCTATTCTCTGCATGCAACAATGATTAGATGAAATCCCATATGTTCTCGAAACTTCTCAAGCAACACATTCACCTCCTACCACGCATAAAGTAAAAGCGAGGCGAAAGATTCCAACTTGGAATCACTAATCTGGCCTCTGCAGCAAAGCTGTCTGCCGCAAAACATTCGGAAAAAAAAAAAGAACTAAGCAGTTGGTGAAATATGGATCTGCCGTTTCGTTCCCCAAGATTACGTTGACGTCTAGCTTCAATGATGAAGACAGCTCGTCAGCGACGGCGAGAAAGAACAGCATGCAGTGAATAAGCGCTTTTCTGCGCATTTTCTCTGCGCATTTTTGTTATGCTGCGTGTTTGCTTGGTTCAGGTGACTTTTCGTCTATGGGATTGATGGTTCCTTCTGTGGCTTCTATTTAATTCCCTTTCCCCTGTTTCACATCTCGGACGCCAGACCACGACAGCCTTTTGCTGCACATTTGGATAGACGGCAGTTCCTTTCTTCTCTCTTTCAGGACTTCTCCGCTGGGTGGCGTCGCCTCCAAAGCTGCGAATGAAAGCACTGATGCGTCCGTAGACTATACTATTAATCGCCTTCTGTGCGCTTCCATTTTTGTCTGCTGGGCTGTTAAAGGTGTTCTGGGCATGCACAGTATATAGCTCTCTCCTGCGGAATCTCCCCCGTCGCGCATGCGTCCACAGCCTATAGTGACTCAGCATTTGTGACTCTGGTGATAAGCGCTGGAGAGGTGCATAACGCTAAGCCTTCTTAATTTTCTGAACAAGAAATTCTTGGACAGGTTGAGGATTCATTGGTGAGCTTTATAGTCAGTTCCATTTGAGATGAACCGATGTATATGACCACAGACGACTAGAACCCATACCTCGAAAACCCGTTGCGTCATTGGGCTTTAGGCGTATGAAATGCCGACAAGAAATCACTTGATTTGTCTTTTCGAACTTTCGAGGGATTCTGTTTGTGTGTTTTCATTCCGCTCGGTTCAGCGGAAATGTGCAACGAACTTTGGTGTTGCAATACTAGCAAAAAGTCAGAAAAAAAGAAAGAAAAAGAAATGTTGATATGGCGGATGGCGAACTGTCATTTTTCATGGCTTGACAGGGTTCTTTTGTCTCGGAATAGATAGACGATATTTCTTCCTTGGGCGATGGGATTCCGAAAAATGAGTTTGTGATAATGTTTTGCTCGTTCTTATCACTTATACTTGCTCTGTGTTCGCGGTCATTTTTCGTCTTGATTCTTCGTTTGAGCTGCAGACCATATTTTGGCAATTGCGAAAACGAAAGTCTGTGCGGGTCTTCGATTCGGGCGTTCTCAGAACTACGGCTTGACCTTATTAGGTCGTGTTGGAAAGAGGAGTATTAATCACCATAAGTACACCGGTCGCTGTTTTATGTTGTTAATTGAAAATATTATTTTTTTTACAGAGTTCGGACAGTTTTGTAATTCTGTAAAATGTATAGGCTCGTGGCAGTCGGGATGGTTCCGTAAGCGGCTGTGTTCAGTAGAGACCTATATTTAGTATATATATGTATATATATATGCTACCCAGTGTAGTTAAACTCAAAAATGGATGAATTTTTTTATTTTTTTTATTTGAGTGTAGGATTACAAGGTTGACCTGGCTATACTTAGAGATCTCAAAACTAGGGAACAGTATAGATTGTAGGCTTATAAATATTTGTATACAAGCTACACTTAAAAGGTAATGAAACGTGTAACCATCGCGGTTCATGTTCCTATCCCTATTTAAAATTGGTACTGCGTCGTTACCATGGTTTCGAGAACAACCCAAAAGTGCAAAAATATGCAAACATTTACGAGTATTGTTTGTGTATTTCGGAAGTGATCGCGTATGGAAGTACTGCGGCCGGGGAACTATGATATTAGGAATTTGGGTGTCGATCTACGATCGCCTCGGTTGTCATTTTTCGGCAAAACTGACCGGGGCGAACTTTACGGCTCAAGAAATACAGGGCAGAGCTTATAGGGAGTATTCACTGGACGACATATTTGTGGGTGCTGTTTAGAGCGCATGCTCAGAACGAGCTCACATCAGTAGGCTGCTAAGACAGACACTCTTGATGGTGCGGAATGCACGTTGCAAAAGAACTGTGGAAGCTCGCCATCAGCACGCGCTCAGCCTTCGCGCACACAGCTATGGCCGCCAGTGAATACACCCTATTGTGATCGCGCTCCTTGCATTCTGATTGGTTCTTCGTTATTCTTATCTGCTAATGCCGCAACCTGATTGGCTGCGGGGCGTTAATGAGATGCAACGGACTCGCCGCGCCCTGCGTATGTCACTCAGCCAGCGAATATGCGGAGCGTAAGTTCGTCTGCTTCATGCGCGGGGGAAGGGGGGGGGAGGAGGTTGTGGTGACGTCAAAACACGCTGAACCCTAATTGGCTCCGATTGGAAGGATATAGTGGGTAGACCTCAAGGCACCTAGTATTGAGGTCTACCCACAATCCTTCCAATCAGAGCCAATCAGGGTTCAGCGTGTTCTGACGTCACTGCAACTCCTGCGCAAGAAGCAGACAGACTTGCGCTCCGCATATCAAATGCTTCTCTCGTTCGGAACCAAGTCTCTGAGGGCCACGATTTTTATTCCCTCGTGCACCGCCTACTTTTTTTTTTTTCAAGCTGCCGTTGACTAGAGTATCTCTTTTGCACCCACAACATAAATAGCTGATCATGCATTATTTTTTTTTTTTCATTTGAACGTTTCTCGTTTCGGGAAGTTTCCCCGTCCCTGAGCTTCGATTATCGAGTCCAGCCATCTTTGACCGTCACCCTCGAGAATTCGTTCCGCCGGTGGACACAATCGCTTCCCGAAGAGAAGGTGAGAGAAAGAGAGAGGGATGAAGGGGGCAACACCTGCTTGATACCAAGGCCGGAGTCCTGAATTTATGACGTCACCTGAAGCAGGCCAACGCGGAGCAGGAATTGGACAAGAGTCTGGCCTCAGCGTTCGGCTGTGGCTGGTGTTCATTCGGTGAGACGGCTAGGCCCAGCCGGAGGGACCGGTGGCCGTGTGTGTTGGCGCACCGCAGCTTACACCACGTACGTGTGGAGCGAGAGCTCGCGCTGCCTGGGTTCAATTTCCCCATCCTTGCCGGTTGCGATTTGGACGAGCATTGTACCAGCGTACGTTTGTGCGTCGCTACAGCAAGGTGCACGCTAAAGACCCACGGCCAGCACGGCACGCTGTACTGACAAAATTGTTTTGATCTACAGTGGTGACATCAGTGATGGCTCGCTAGAATTAGCGTCTTAGCTGAGACTGCGTGAAAGAAAGCCTGGCAAGCCTGGGACGCGCAAGCCCTTGAGACTCAACTTCACGTGCCATTACGCTCGTGTCCTATCACCGGCAGTGCTTTCTTTCACACAGCCTTAGCTAAGACTTTGTTTCTAGCAAGCCAGCCTAGCTCCGTACAGCGCAAGCTTTGAACAGCACTCGTGGGGTTCTGTATAGTTCTGTGCTACATGGCGGGATTAAGCAAGACCAAGATACCGCGGAACAATGCCGTCTGCTGTGATTGGTCAGCGGCGCGGCGCTGACCAATCGCAGCAGGTGGCGTTGTCTCGGTCCCTTGGTCCCGTTGAGTAGCATAGGGCCCTTGCCTCCATGTGCGCTTTGTTTGATGGTGATGACTTCTGACCATCTCGTTCCCGACGCTTATTTTTTTATTTTTGGTTTCTGAGCGCGACCAAGCGCGTGCTCTTGGCACCGACGAGCTCTTGACATCGACAGTGCTATGGCGGCATTTGGTTACCGAATATTTCTTTGTCTTTTTTTCGAGCGCCCGCGCTGTCGGCATCGGTTACTAGGAAGAATGTCATCACCCCAAGCAAAACGCACATGAAGGCACCCTACTCCAGGCGAGCAAAACAAAATATTTGGTGGTCGCGTTTCGAACATGCGTCATTACGCCAGCGTAACAGAGCATACACGAGCGAGCTACGAGCTATACAGTGTCCCTGCCAAGCGCGCGCGATCGTGCAGTGTGAGCACCGTAGTGTGAGCACCGTTGGGAGGAACATGTTTTTGCATGTAGCTTTGGCGTCGCTATCAGGTACAGTGAAATATACTTGCTTCCCGGGGCTATGAAAGAAAGCGATACAAATAATGAAACTGAAAGGAATGTTTGATAGGATGCTGAGTCCACAAGCTGCCTAATTATTTTTTAAAAATTATTTTAGACGTTTTGTTATTGTGAATGGACAGATACTGACAGTATAGACGACTTTAAACACGCGCCACGATCGAGCCGCCATAGCCGACCTTCTCTTGTTTTACCGAGGATACCAAGTCACATGAAGCGGACGTTTACGACCCTCCACAGAGGGCATGTTGGGGGCAAGGACGCAGTAGCACCTAAAATGGCAATAACCCGTCCTGCTCGGCAGTGATGAAGTGAAGCGAACGGAAATAAGAGGAAACAAAAGCTGAGGGTCAGTTATGGCGGCGCCCATCGCACAGCTGCCTGAAAGCGTCTAAAGCAAGCATTCACTGGACGCCATATTTGTGGGCGATGTTTGGAGCGCATGCTCAGAACGAACTCACATTAATAGGCTGCTTAGACCGGCAATCTTGATGGTGCCGAATGCAAGTTGCAAGCGAACTGTGGAGGCTCGACGTCACCACACGCTCAGCGGTCGCCCACACAGCTAAGCCGCCAGTGAACACTCCCTCTTCGAACACGTGGCTCGTGCATAGTCAGAAGTTACAGCCCTGCTTTTATGGTCGTATCGCGTGAATGGTGAAGCCAGCACTACATGGTCGCGTCTTGTGGACGCTCTCGCTCGCTCTTGCCCGAGAGCAACGGTCCTACCTTCTCGCTGTCTAAACGAACACGTAACCTAATTTTAGTCTAATTCGAACGATGACGTAGTAGTCTTGTCCAATCCGTATCCCGCGTGGAACTTCATTGGGTGACGTCGAGAATTTAGAAGTACGGCCTCGATGTGTTGGGAGGGGGCGGAGGGAACGGACGTCCATTGTAGTTTGCTCTCGCATTGTTGGCCATCCCCCTTCAAAGCCCCTTCACGCGGGACGGAATGTTTAAAAACCTGGCGCGCAAAGAAGGGAACGTAATAAACCGAGGCTTATGGGGCCAATCGCTTATGGCTTTCCAACATGGCGGCTGCCCCCTCCCCCCCCCTCAAAAAAAAGATTACACAAAGGATAGAGAGTGAGAATAATAGAAGAAGGAGGGGATCGCGGAAGGGGAGGAGGTAAAAATCGGGAAGAATGAACGTGGACCGTGGTGCCACCGGTGATTTTCACGAAGCATTCTTTTTGTGTGTTTCGAAGCGGCGGCTATGCCCCTATGTCTCGGGTGAAATACGGTCTGACCCGACCTCAGTGGCGAGTATTTATTCTTCTCGACGGTGGCGAACGTATTTTTTTTTCTTTTTCTGCCATTCCTTTGCAAGAAACGAAGAGGTCTTCTCGTCTTTCTGCTGAAGACCTGGCGAATATAGCCGTGTCTGTATGTGCGTGTGTATGTGTACGTTCGTGCATCTTTTTTTTTCTGCTGTGTGTATCGTGTTTGTGCGAGCCGCTTTGTTACCTTTGGTGCGTATGTGTCTTTTTTTCCCTTTTTTTTACGTCGGTCCACATTTGCTTTATCCTTGTGTGCATTTGTGTTTGCTCGTCTGTGTGTGTACTCCATGTCTCAGTGTTCGTTTGTGTATATATGTTTATTCGTGTTTGTTGAGTACGCGTATTGACTCTTGCAGACACACTGCATGCCCGGCACAGTTAGCGCGAACGCGACATAGGCGTATTTTGCTCACACAAGTTAGCGTCGAACATCACGCTGCACTGTGTAGGTTGTCGCACAATGCATAAGCACACTTCGCGACTCCTTGGACACAAACAAAATAAAAACGGCGAGGCGTTTTTTTTTCTTCCTTCGAGTGCTTAGCTTCCAGCAAGTGCTTATTGCCTTCCACCGTGCTTTGGCTTCGCGTGCACGCTCGAAGCTCACTAGACGCCGAAGTGCATAATGGAAGCGTCTCAACTGAGACTGGGTGAAAGGAAAGCACTGCAGAAGGTGGGGCGCGCGAGCGTCTTGAGACGCGGTTCGATTCCCACTCATCTCGTGCGCTGGCTTTGGCAGTGCTTTTTTCAGTCTCAGCTGAGACGCTGTTTCTGGCAAGCGGGCCCTGAACTCCGCTGCAAATTAGAAATTAAGCCAGTGCACTATATCATTGCAGTGATATACTGCAGTGGGCACCTGATTGATCCAGGACTCCTGGATTGAATCCAGGAGTTTTGGATTCAGCAGCGCGAGCTTTCGTCTCCACCGTGACGTCCGATGCTCCGGGGTCCTGTTTAAACACATGCTCGGAACCAGCTCGATTCGAGCATTCTAGTAGAGCGTTCCGATACTCGATCACCCGGTGACGTCCATATTTGAGCGCAAGGCGATGCTTAGATCGCGATCTTATGGACGTCATGGAACGATGCTCTAAGAGCTCTATTGATAGGCTGCTAAGACCGGCTTGATGGTGCGGAATGCACGTGGCGAAGGAACTGTGGAAGCTCGCCATCAGCATGCGCTCAGCAGTCGCGCACACATGCCGCTAGTGAACACTCTCTACTGTGGGCAGCGGAGCTACTCACATATGCACGTGTGCGATTTATGCGCGGTTCTGACACGGCCTCCACGTGCATGTGTGTCCAGCAGAGAGGTGAAGAAGGCTAACGGGCAAGTCTTGATGTTTTGTTCAACGACGTAATCCGACACGGCAGTCGTTTTGTCGCTTCGTCGTTTCACGTCAGAACGCTCGCGTGGGAGCCGCGCGGTTGATTGGAAACGACGGCGGCCGCGAGACGTTTCGAGATTTACGGCCGTCTGTGCAGGGTGCGCATGCATGCGCTCCGAGGCGGGAAGTGAGTCTGTCCTCTGGGAAGTGGAGGTCTCTGGAATGCTTTCGCCTTTTTATACGTTGCCTCCGGGATGTGCGATAAATTATATGCCTTCCACACTGACCTCTGTGAACAAAAAAAAAACACGATTGTGAGCCAAGAAAAAAAAAGAGAAAAAGAAAAGCTCTACGTCATTTTGGGAGATACGAAGCCTATCTATGCTTACATCAATATGAAGGACGATCATTTTAATTCGGGCTCTGGGACCGGTGAATACATATGGGCTGACACAGAACGTAGTATTGTGTTAAATTTTCATCATTGATGGGCGCTTCGATGCTACCTTGGATCCATGTTGCCTGTTAAAAATGTGACGGTTATTTTAAGAAAAATTCAAGCACTCAGCTAGTCTTTACAAGAAACATCGGTTGCAGCCTCAGTCGTCATAGGTCGTTTTTTCTTTTTTCCTTGAATTGTGACTAGTACTTTCAAGTTCTGCTTTTCATGTACACTCTAAAAAAACACGTGTAGTTTTACACCCTTGTCCCTTATATACTACACCCCAAAACTTCAGTTCGTCGAACAGCGCACTGACCTTGAACCGACGGTACCGACTTTCAAGAGCGGCTTGATAACCGAGTGGTACAACTTATTAAAATAGCTAATGTATATGTTAAATGACTACAAACAAATAAGAGTAAGAATAATTGGGGTTCTCTTGGTTCTACTGCAAAACCTCTGTGTTTTTTTGTTTCTTTTTTGCTCTCTCTCTATTCTTTGCTACGTACTTTAGCTGTTTAATAAGTTGTATCGCTCCGTTATCAAGCCCCTGGCAAAAGTTGGGGCCATTAGTCCGCAGCAGTGTGTTATGCGTCGAACTGAACTTTATGGTGTACTATATTTGGCTAAAAATAAAGACTATACCCTTTTTTAATTTTAAAGTGTAGACTTCTTTATTTAGTCCACTAGATTGGAAGAAGCAGCATAAAATAAAAAACGCGCTTACCCCAAAAGAGAAGTTCATATTACACGTCCATTAGCGAACAAAGCGGTCATCTCCTCATATCTATTTATTTATTTTTTGTGTCTGGTTTAGAAGACGAAAATTATTCTATTGCATTCTACTTGAACAATGCGAAAAGCACCTATAGTGCGACATTACAATTTTGCTTTCGCGACACTAGACTCGCCGTATGCAACTCTATAGCACGGTCTTCGTCCTTCCCGTCGCTTCTTCAGAAGGCGCGTCGCATCAAAGACGCGGAAGGACGGGGAGGGATAAAACCGACAACAGCGGCGAAGAGCGATTTAAAAGCCGACTCAACTTTCTGGAGCGGCTCCAACCCAAACTATCAAACCAGTTTTAACCCCATGAAGGAGAGTCCTTTGAGAAGCCGTTTTCACGGCAGCCTCCCCCGAAATAACGGGAGGGCGTTTAGATCCTCTGCCGCCCCGACTCTGAGAAAAACGAGAATGGGCCCGTAGAGAGATTGGATCGTTCGGGGGCGACAAATGGGGCTCTTCAAGTTTCAGTCCATGCCGCTAGGTAGAAGAAACGTTCGGAAAACACGTACCGTACGGAAGTGGCATCCCGAAAGTTGTGGATTGCAGAAAGATACGTGGGGAAAAAAAAGGAAGAAGAATAATCGCTTGAGGGAAGTTGATGGCAACGGCTGGTAACTCGTCTCTTGTAGATGTCGGACTAGAGCAGTTGTCGCGTTTAGGTCGCTCTGTTCTGACGTTTGATTCTCCTCTTTGTGCCGCTGTGACGTTTAGGTCGTCCCGCTGTGACACTTTATCCGTTTCCTTGGGACGCTTAGGTCGTCACGCTTTGACGTTTAACGCGTGTCATTCTGATCTGGAGTTTAACTCGTCGCGCTGCGACGCTTAACTCGTCCGGCTGTAACGTTTAGTTTGTATCTTTGAGGCGTTTAAGTCCTCCCACTGTGACGTTTAGTTTGACCGTTGCGACGTTTACGTCGTTCCGCTTTGACATTTAACACCTGTCATTGCTACGTGACATTTGACTCGTGGCGGGTTGTCATATAAGTCGTCCCCACTGTGACGAATTAGTTTGTCCCTTCGTGACGCTTATGTCGTCCCGGAGTGACGTGTGACATATGTCTCATTGTGATGTGACATGTAACTTGTCCCGCTGTAACGTTCATTGCCATAACATTCTGCTCGTGTCGCTTAAATAACCTTCCCTCTGTGACGTTTAACTTGTCGCGCTATGACGTCTGCTTTGTCCCGCCGTGATTCTTGGGGCGTGCCTCGTGACAGTTCACTGCTCCCGCTCTGAGGTTTCAACTGTGCCGCTGTAATATTTATCTGGCCCCGTCCTAGCGTTTAGGCCTAACCACTGCGTCTTCCAGCACGTCTTTCTGCACAGTCATAGCCTCCTTTGTATTCACAAAGCCTGGAAGTTCGACGACAAAGCCTTATATAGTGCCCGGTCGCAGATTTGGAGCGCGAGGATCTGGTAGCACAGAGCATTAAAGAGCTATTTCTCGGGGAACCTGGACGTCAGCGCACAGCTTTTGCAGCAGCGAGGACCCGAAACACACTTGTTCGCTCGGGAGAAGTGTTTCGGCGTTTCGCCGCAGCGGGGCGCCAGTCACGTGGCTCTCCGCTCATCCGTTGTCTGGCGCGCGCTCTACCTTTTCAATTTCGGCGGCCGCTTCTCGTGGCAATCTGCCAGGCTTTGTCAGTATATAGAAGGCTATGACACAGTTCATGCATCTCATCTCACTGTGACGTTAAGCTTATCTCGTCGTAACGTCTGACTTCTCTTTAGCACGCGGTATACGGTCGAGGCAAGCCACGCCATCACGACACGCCGCTGTTCCGGTTTACACGATCCCAAGCCCGCGGAAGAGCAAGCCCATAGATCCTCGCAGGACACCGACTTTTGATTACGCGAGAAGTGTATACACACCCCTCCCCTCTCTCCAAACCTCTATTTTTAAATCCCCTAAAGAAAAAAGTTTGGATGGCACGTACAGGGGTCACATTCAAGGGGGTCGACCACTCATAATATCGAAGGAAACAATAACAACAAGAAAAGAAAGTAGAAAAAAGAAGAAGGAGAATGGGTTGGCCGGGTTCTTTAGAGCATCCATCGTGGCCTGGCAACATCTGCATATCGGGGTGAGTGCAAAAGGGAGAGGAGGATAAAGTGAGGGGGAAAGGAGGACGAGAGGTATCTGGAGATTCCTGACGGAGGAGGCTCGTCTGCACGAGGCTCGAAGGAGGTTCGCTCTTCAGCTGCTGGTTCGGGCCGCCCGGACATCTTCTAAATTGTATCTCGGTCCTGGTTCCCTCCCTGGTTGTTTCACGTCCTTTTTTCATACACTCCACAAATCTCCACGTCCTGTTTCTTTCTTTTCGTTTGTTTGCTAGTGTTGTGAGTTTCCGTTCCGTGGGAGATTCAGCTGTCGCGTCGCTAGCGATGCTTTTCTTTAGTCACTGAGAACTTAGCAAACGCAGCTTTAGGAAACCGCGTTTGCACATCTGATACGGTACGATGGGCCCTCCGGTACTAACTACGCATGCGCAGAAGACTCGCGCATGCGCAGTTCGTACCTGGGGGCCAATCATCGTCCCGTATGGGACGTGCAAAAACGGTTTCCCTAAAACTCCCTATTGTCGGCAGACCGCCTTTTGTACGACATGTCGGTAGTGTAACCGCGGCCTAAGAACGCGTGTTTACCACGGTTGATCGAATGCCATTTCGTCGAAACACGTTTTAGAGAACGTACACGTCTTATCGAAGCTCGGCTTTGAGAAAAGGTCGGGAGCCTCGGTTTAGAAATGCCGTCTATCGAAAAGAGGACTCCGCGTAACAAAAAGGCTCTCCCCTACATGGCGCGTGTATCACTGGAAATAAACTGCAGCAACTCGTTACTAACAAAAAAGAAAAGATGTCAGTATTGCGATTGAATTTGCTAAAAGGAAGCTTATCGCCATTTTATCCCTAAACTGATCTTTTCTATGAGGCGGTTCGACAAACTGGGGTCGGTAAAAACGACGTTCTCTGAAACGAGCTTCTCTAAACCGCGTGCCTCCGCTAAGAACGAATCGCGAAGTAAAAAGCGTAGAAATAATTAGCCACGGCTGCGTTGTCTTTGTCAGGTAGCAGAAATGGCCGGGTAGCCGAGCCAAATTTGAACTTAAATTTGTATTATTTGGTCGCGGCACGATCGAACGCTGACTGTACAACCGAGTAAATAATTATTCTGATACGGAAATCAGCTACTCGACAATGAAACGATGTTTAGGCTTAATAGAGGTCTTATGTTTCTGATCACACGTGTGACTCTTGCCAACGCCCAAGCCTACACTCTACAAAAAAACAAAAAAAAACTGGTCGTGAAATGAACTTTTAGGAGTTCTTCAGCTTGTCCATAGTTTGCACCCTAAAGCGTATTTCCTAAGCACACCCTAAAAGAGTTCTTCGTGAAAAACCTATAAGGGTTTTTTTTTAAGTCCCCTTTTTGATGCGAAAGAGTTTTTCGTCGCCCAGTTGTCTTTTGCTAGTGAGGCGAAACCGTTCTTAACGAGCTGAAAGAGTGCTTGGGGCTTTAAAAAACCTTTGAAAAACGTTTTTCTTTCTTTTTTTTTTTGTTTAGAGTGATAACTGTCACCGCTCTTCGGCAAAGCCTCTCTGTGTTCTTCCAATTTCTCTCTCTCACTCTTAATATTTTCTTCGACAACATGACATGGTTCAACCTAATTTGGCATTCTACAGAAACTGCCAGGATGCAAACGAGAAGCCTTCTCCTGTAGAACTCCATCCTCCAGCATGCTCTCATTGCCTTCCACCGTGCTTTGGCCGCGCTTGCATGCTCGAGGCCCTCGAGACGTCGAAGTGTTATCGAAGGTAGAAAGCTAGCACTGGAAACGGGACAAATTGAAAGAACCTCCCTGCATGCACGCTCTATCCATCCTATATTAGCGATTATAAAATTACTAAGTAATTGTTCTCACCATGAAAGAAATAACCAAGCAAGGAGATGATCACGAGATCAAACGCCTTCGGTGAATGTATTAAATATCCTAAATTCATCACGAGGGTTGCACGTTTATGTTTTGTTCAATGCAGCAACTTCTCTACAGGTAATTTACACATTCCCTTTTTGTTTTGCTGACGCCCAACTGAACAAACGCTCGCTCATTAAAAGCGTCGCGGGTTAAGTTGCGGTCTCATCATCGTTTCGAAACCTGAGAAACTTCTCGCGTACCTCTCGTCATCGACGCATCCGGTTTATTTTGTTTTCTTGCGTTTGACAGCTGCAAAACGCGCCGACAAGTCGAAAATTGATTACCGATTTGATGCGGATTGGGGTGTCGCGATCCGGGTATCACCTCTAAAATTACCTTCAAGATGGATGTGCCAGCAATTATGATCGATGAGAGGGTAGCCGCGACTCAACGTGCGAAAACATGCCAGGCAACACGGGTGATAATTGTATAAAAAAATTAAAAAAATAAACCGGAAAATTTTGCCCAAGGTGCTGATTTCGTTTGGAGGGTTGAGCGTGTTAGTGATTTTTTTCGAGGTAGGGCGCATTCAACGATGAGCTATTTTGCGCTACCGTTGCAATTTTATTAATTGTATGGATGTTTTTACTCTGATGACTTTGAAGATAACTCATAGCTATACTGCGGTGCTATAACCCGCCGGTTCTTGTCAACCTCATTGTTGTTTTACTACTGTTTTCGGTGTGATGTTAGTGGTTACGAAACAAAATCGGCGTTTTCGTGGCTCAAACAATGTTTCGCTGCAGCGCTTGTTCACAAACATGTTTTTTTCTTCTCTATTTCTTTTGGAGGGAGGGGGAGGGGAGGTTGATGACCTTGAAGATTAAAAGAGCCGCAGAAGATTATTTGACTTTACTTTGAGTAGTGTTGGTTGTTTGTCGGCTTGTGTACAAAGTTCTTTTAGAAAGTTATAAGCAACACGAAGAAGGTTCACCCAGCTGAAGGAATATACTATACACATACGTAAATGCAACCGGCCTCTCACGGCATGGAGAAGACACGTATAGTTTCTCCGCGGACATGACGACAGAATTATCCGAGGACACTCTTCGAGCATCTTTGAAGAACGTTTGCTTCGTAGATATGTGCGCTTCGAACATGACTGCATACCGTTTTAGCGGGTAATGCTCAAATCTGATTGGCTATGGTCCGGTAACAAGTTGGCTGCGACTTGCCACCACGGGGAGGGCAGCACGTGACTTCTTTGATGCCCCAGCCATAAAATAGTTTAAACGATACTTGCACCCACGTAGGGTGCACGCGACCCTGTCACATGCCAGTTGGATGGTATAGACATTTGCAAGTACTGCCTCTGGACGCCGCCATCTTGCTACTGGTGTGGGTAGAGCGTCCGATAGTCAAGCATTGCTGAGGCGCATACCCATGGCTTCAGCACTGCTTGACTATCAGACGATCTACCCACTCCAAGATGGCGGCGCTCAGAGGCCGTACTTGCAAACGTCTATAGGCTGTATGTAATGTGGCCGGAGCATTACGCTCGCTTCCGTCCGTACCGTGCGTCCGGAAACTTTTGCCAAACAAAAATCGAGGATCGGACGCAGTGCGCAATGGGCCAGCTTTGCGCGCCGGAGTATACTGCGCCATTTCCGTCCGGCATGAAAGCGAGACCGGCGAGACGTCCCTGATGGGCAGCGACGGACCGCGACGAGAGGACTAGCGCAGCCGCTGTGAAGGTTTGAGTAAACGAAAGTGCCCAGTGTTGCCAAGACCAAGATAGGGCTTTGCAGCGTGAACGGCTTGCTGAAACCTTCCGCGGGAAGTTTCCTTCACCGGCATGCCCCTGTTTGATTACGCCCTGAACTACTGACGTGAGCTTATATTATCAGAGATTTCCAGGAATTACCGAGCTGCTCAAACGATGCATTTCGGTCGTTTGTTGCAACAGTGACTGGACTTTATCAAAGTGGAGTGGAGTTTCGTTCGCTTCGAATTTGATGACTTCGACAGTATTTCCAGGTGCTCCTGCCAAGTTAAATCGAGTTGGTCTAACGTTGGTCACGATACACATTAATAAAACACCATAGTCGAACTCAACTGCATGGTTCAATATTGGTTGCGATGCATAGTAAGAACATTCCCAAACGTATTGTGAAGTTGTGTGAGCGCTCCGCAAAACCTCTCACACGGGCATGCAGAAACGGGGTCAAAATTTGTATTTAGATTGCTATCAATGCAAACCGAAGTCATGCACACTGTTAAAACGCTGGTATCCGGTTGCACGACGGTAACGGAGTGTAAAAAAACACAATGCTTCAATTTATTGTTGTTACGCGACCAAATAAAAGCAGGCGCAGTCAGCCGTTGCGATTTATGAACAGGACCAAAGTAGAAACATGGTCCCACTCAGTTCGTATACGCAACCATGTACCATTCAATGGTCACGTGTAGCTCATACTTGAAAGAAGGATTGGCGAGGAGGACGAGAAAGGATGCATGCGAGCGACAAGGGACAAGGTGGTGCACGGGAGGTTGGCTCGGGAAAGCTACGCGGTTGACGTCATGCCTCCCCCGTGCTTGCGATGCTTAACGTTCCTTATGGCTGTCGATGTCTGTGATGTCCAGTCATAGCCTCGTATATACTGACAAAGCCTGGCAGATCGCCACGAGAAGCGGCCGCCGAAATGGAGAAGGTGGAGCGGCAGACAACGGATGAGAGGAGAGCCATGGTGACTGGCGCCCCGCTGCGGCGAGACGCCGAAACACACTTCTCCCGAGCGGACAAGTGTGTTTCGGGTCTTCGCCGCTGCAAAAGCTGTGCGCTGACGTCCAGGTTCCTCAAGAAACGGCTCTTTGACGCTCTGTGCTACCAGATCCTCGCGCTCCAAATCTGCAACCGGGCACTTTATGGCTCCGTCGTCGAACTGCCAGGCTTTGGGAGTATTAAGTAGGCTATGGTCCAGTGCGTCTCGGTGCGTTGGCCATCGTGCGGAGCGTTGTCTTTTGTAGGCGGAGCCTCGCAGTCGCCACTTTTTTTTTTTTGTGCGTGCGCGCAGTCGCTTCCTGGCCTCTCACGATTTCGAAATTCGGCGTCTCGTCGGCGCGGTCTCCGACTTCAAAAGAAGGGGGCGGCCTCTTTTTGCGGCTAACCGTTGAAAAGTTTTTCCGTGAGGGGCCTCGGCAGAGCTGTCAACACAACTAACGAGGCCCAGCGCCGCGGAAGCCGCACGAGCCTCGGGGGGACCGCCCACTGTCACCGGCTCCCGCGGACTGAATTTTCGAGTGGTCATAAGTCATCGCCTTAGCTGACTGGGTTCGGTGCGAACAGAGTCTTCAGAGTTCGCCGAGGCCGAACTCACGTCCCAAAGGCTGACATACTGCATGCTTCTTCCGAGCAGCCGGTGGGCGGTAGGATAAAACAGAAAGATAAGGCGCATCTTTGTTTGCGGAAGAGTCATCAAATACGCGGTTTTTCGTTTTGACGGCTTGTTTTAAACCTCGATGCTGGACGGACCAGAGACTACGGTCTTCAGTGGGAGTTATAAGCTACCTTTACAGAAAAACCACACCAAGAAAAAGAAAAAAGTTAGATATTTCTGCAGGAGTGGATTGGGGGCCCATCGTGTTATGAAGTTATAGTGCAAGCGAGCTTGTACACTGTGCGGCAATGTTAGCGCGAACACGACATTAGAGCCTTTTGTCGTTTTACACAGACGAATATTGACGGACGCAAAAATTTACCGCTAAGGTTTTTGCCCTCAGAGAGGACCTTGCACCATACTAGTGTCACGGCAGTCATTCCATTTTCAGGGGGAAAAAAAGGCGATCGCTTGTTTGCGTTAAAAGTGTTGCGCGATGTATACGTTATTTTATTTACTTGAAGGTTTTATGGTGCCTGTGAACAGTCAGGAGGCCTACTCACACCATTACATAGCAAAATAATTGAATAAAAGTCATCTATAAAGCGCAGTGGTTTGAAAATAAGCAGAGGAACAAAATTAAGACAAAGATGAACGCAGGTTGCTATATATATATGTATATATATATATATATGTATATATGTGTGTGTGTGTGTGTGCAAAGCTCGCGATGGACACTCATAATTGAGAAATTAGCAAACACGAACTAATTGAGGAGAACTAACTACTGTAGTGTCATGTTTTCCTTCACTTAGTTTCCTCATTCTCGGCGTAACAGGAGTTAAATAAAGCACAAAAAACGACGTTCAGTGATTATTTTATGTATACGAAGCACAGTCTCCAACTACATATATATAAAAAAAATTGCCGGGTCAGTTTCAGACGGCTGTGCTGAACTCGTTTTGGCCGGGCCCACAACGCCTTGGGGTGACGAAATAAATTAACCTATCTTCTATTTTCTCTCTACAATAGAGTGTCTCCGGATAAAATGTGCTTAGCACCGCCGCATAAACTGCCCTCGGCGAGTGGATATTTTATTTTGTGGGAGACCGTACATCTATAGTTTCGAAGAGCCAGAGCTACGGCATAAACTACAATTCTCGATTTAGACTCCCCCTGATGCCTGAGGAGGGCTTTCCAGGAAAATCGTTTGAACATACGAGTACATATATCCAGAGCCAGGCAGTTTGTGCGGTGTCGGACTAAAACGCGCACAAACACAAATCAGAATCTTTTACTTTTAGAGTCTATCTTGACATAAAAGACAACTAAAAAAAAGGGTAACCCTGGTAATTCTAGATGTAGGCTCTGTCTTTCTCTTTCTCCTCTCTCATGCCTAGTTGAAGGAGGCTTTCCAGGAAACTCGGTTAAACTATACGTATCTAAATTCATGCAGTCTGTGCGGCGTGAACTGATCAGTCAGAGATCCATAAACAGTTTAGGATTGCTTCCAAAGTCTAGATTCTATCGACAAAAAGAACAACGTAAAGGAAATGGTCGCCCGGCTTATTCTAAATCCAGACTCTCTCTCTCGTGGCTAAGGAGGGCTTTCCAGGAAAATTGGCTGAACATACATATACCTAGAGCCAGGCAGCTTGGGTGAGGCGTCGAACTGAGTCAGAGAGGCATGAACACAACTCAGGATCTTCTTCCTTCTAAATTCTGTTGAAAGAAGGAACAAGAGGAAATGGTCACTCTGCTAATTCTTAATGCCTACTCCCTTTCACTTAAAGAGGGTTTTCAGCGGATATCGGTTGAACTATACCTACGTATCTAAATCCATGCGGTCTGGGCGGCGTCGATCTCAGGTAGAGATACATAAACTCCGTAAATCAGTTCAGGGTTTCTTCTAACTTCTAGATTGTATTGACAAAGGGAACGACTTAGAGGAAATGGTCGCCCTGCTAATCCCAGGTCTAGACTTTCTCTCATGCCTGAAGGGGACTTTCCAGGAAAATCGAATAAACTATATCTATCCAAATCCACGCAAGGACTGAGCCAGAAAGTCATAAACCCTGTTAGGGATTGCTTCTAGGTTCTATTGACAAAAGGAGCTAGAAAAGAGGAAGTGGTGGCCCAGCATAGGGGTTCTCTTTCGGGCGCAATTACAACCAGAATCGAAACTCCGAAGGTCGTAAATTCTCACACGCGCTCGCCTTTATTGATGGTCGCTGCGATCGAAGCTTGCGAGCGCGCACGGGCAGAGCTTTTCTTCGGGCGACTCTGAAGTTCTCGACACCCGAGAGATGTATTACGTACTTCCGCTAACTTGGTGCGAGTGTTACCGGGGTCTCTCAATGTAAGTGGCCGTATTTCCTCGTTTACTCGTTGCGGGCTGGCACCGTCCTTCGGAACATTAGATTGAAAATGGCGTCTTGTATTCTGGGCTGTTTTTAACGTGTCATGTTCCGCGATGATGACGCACTAAGTGATTCATGCCTCTCGTCGTCAACGAACCTTTATTTACCGTCGTTAGTCAACAAGTAACACTTCCCTCCAACATTACTCATGTTCGCATGTTGGAGAGCTTGCAGAACCAATCCAGCCTTTTAGACATCTTTCTATCCGCACTCGCTGATTGGACCAGACTCCAGAGCAATACATGAATAATACATGGCTTGCACTGCAGTCACATAAGCTGCCACTGTAGTGGCTTCAACTTACAAAAGATATTTCAGGCAGTCTATGATATCCTATCCACTTTTTAATGACCCTTTCAACTTCCTTCCCAGTCACGTCGTATTGGCAATTTTCGATCGGTTTTTTATAGACACAAAAGAAATGTTGAAGAATTGCTATTGCCTCGTCTCGAAAGACCTTTTGTCACCATAGTTTTATAAATTTATATAAACAGTGTAGAATAATAGGATGCAGTGCGGAGAAGCGACATCACACCCAGTTGGAACCTCCTTGTGGAGGCTGCTTTTTTTTACTGTGCGAAATAATTATCGCATCTTGCAATGCTTTATAGTTTGAGATACAGTTCACGAATCTATGGAAGGCATATTTCGTACAAAATTGGCGAGAAAAAAGCAACATACTTGTGATATTATTATCTTCTGGAGTGGCCTTTGCTCAAATGATTGTCTTTCAAATGAGCAGTCAACACTTTACTGAATTGCTAGAGTTATGACTGCTCCGTGGCATGTGTATTTGTAATGTCTGCATATGTGCAGCAAGGCAAGTGGCGTGAGCATGTCTCCTTTTATGTATTATGACAAACCTAAAATTAATGTTCAGGATTTGTTTCTTCGCGAAAAACTCCCCAATTGTTTATTGAAACGTTGCTAGAATTTCTATGTTTAAATACAATTTTTATACAATGTCCATCCAGTCTCTAAAACTAAAAGCTATACTATAAACAGCAAAATGGGCCAAAAATTATAGACAGTGCATAGAAAAGTGAATACAATTTCTTTAGAATATATATAGCCTCTATAAACAATTTTCTATAAAAATGTTATAGTAAAGGTGAATATCCTTGGTAATGTAGACTGCTATCGACGTTGTTTGCAGCCCGCACCATCGATTGCCAGTCTTGACAGCCCATCAATGATGTTCGATGCGTCTCACGTGTCATATGCAACATGAATCCTAAATGAATGAGACTGACTCATCAGCCAATTTGTCATCTCCGCGATAAGAATGGACATCAACGATGCGATGATGCACAAGTCAGGGATAGAATTTTAATATAAACGAATGGGGCCGGGTCTTGAACAAATAGCCATTTTTATCTCATTAAGAAGTGCAGAGCGGTAGCGATACTATGCTCACCCATTGGCAGAGTAGCCACTAGGCCATCTGATTTCCAGGTACTGGTTCCTGACTATATATGTGACACCTTGATGAGTATAGTATGTTGGACCCTCTCAGTGTGAACCGTTATGAATGATGCGGGGGCTGTTTCTACGTGAAGTTGCTGAGTGGTATCATTAAGCCAACACCACCTGGATCTGCGGTACCTACTACGTCACCTATACTTCAGGCGAGCGCAAGGCAAATGACGCAGAAGTTCCACAACTACGACCATGTGATCTAGGAAGCTGAACTTCTGTGTGGTAGTTTGTTATCGCGCCGTGCCCGTATCCTTATCGTAGACGACATACTGGTAAGTTGTGTCTTGACTGGCGATTTGTTTACGACCGCGTGGCCGGCTTCATCAGTCGATCGCTTCAACACTGGTCCCATAACGTCTCAATAGAGAAAATAAAGTGCCTGAAGGATGACGACAGCGTCGTTTGTATCCGGGGCACGGGGAAATCGCCTCGATAAGATCGGTTTCATCGCGAGTTTTGTTGGGAATTTGCCGAAACATTGCGCGACTTTCACTGGCTTTGGCTTCGCTTGCATTTGTTTATTTCGTGTTTCCAACTAATCTCGGAATTAGAAGCACGCCATCGATATTCTGGTAGAGGGAAAGGGAGGGTAAGTATCCGATCTGTTTCCGTGATCTCGCAATAAGTTGCAGTGACAAATGGGCCAGACCTCGGTTATATAACGATAATCTTGAAGCTGGAAAGTTTGTGCTTTGAGTTTGTGGAAGTTTGTTAGCTGCCTTCTTGAAAGTAAACCAGAATAGCTTCTAAAAGCACAGTCGTTTCTCTTTGAGCTATAAAGTCCAACCCCTCTGAATTATGAAATCAGGGCACGCTGTCAAAGAAGTGGTTGATGAGCCATGATTGCACCGGTCATTGTAAAGCGAAAAATTAAGGGAGAGCTCATTTGTACATTGCGATATTGTTTTACCTACTTTTTGATCTCACGCGAGATAAAAATCTTCATAGTTTCCACAAACTTTTTGTTTCATTCTTTTTGCTCCAGTCTATTGCAGTTCCTTCTATCCATATTTATTCTTACAGCTCTTCTTAAAGGTCAGTGCCATATCGGGGAGCATTATTTGCAATGAACATTATCCCTGCCCACATCCACGCAACACATCTTAAAACAAAACACGAAATCCATATGCGCCGATGACCGAAAACGGCCGAACTCGTATTGCAGAGGCGAGACAAGTCTCGAGGCGATAACTCCAGAATAGCGAGGAGGCCTTGCTCTTGCAGTAGCTCCTAGCAAGTGACGGTAATTGTAGCGGTCCTTCCTTGTCGTTCGAAAAAAGGTCTGCCTTGCGTAAGAATGATGGGAGGTCCCTTGTTTTGGGACAGGGACGCGTTCGTCTTGTCACTTCTAATTGCCGAGTGTCTTTTCCGTGGGGACGGGCGGTAATGGCTCCCTGGTTGTTCGGGCCAAACACGCGCCTAGGGGACGATGGGAGGGTGGGACGATGGGTGGGTGGGCTGGGGGAGAGGGGTTAAGTTCTGGGGTTTTGGCAGGACGTGTGCGCGCTTGGTTTGGGAAAGAAAGCAGCTATCTGAGGTGACGTCGCTCTTGCAATGGTTACTCGTTCAGGCACAGCGCTGTTCTCGTTGATGGACGTGTGTCTAGCTCCTGGACCTCCCAACCACAAGCGCTCGGATGTGTTCGCTCCTCTTTTCGGACGCCGGATGCTTGCGACAGTTCAAGACTGGATGTTGTTGGTGTGTCATTGACGTCGGTGTCGTTCTCTGGGTGGTTAGGAGTTTCTTCGGGGAGAGATGTACGTTTAAACGACGACGAAATCAAGCAGTATATGTTCTATGCTTTGCGCGAAAGTACTTCGTGAATATTCTCATAAACAGAATATGATATTGTTTGAATTCTGTTGTTGTTGCTATGCTTTCTAATCTTTGTGTTCGTTTCTATTTTCTACACACAACATGTTGCACCGTAGAAAAATCGGGGGTTAATTATTTTCCATCTGTCATTTATCTCTTTTTCACGTTTAGGCCTACTCGTTATTGAGAACAACTGGTAATTCAAGCAAACACCAGTGCGTTTCGGAGTTACTTTTAATTTATTTTTTAAATTGGGAACATGTATAGAAGAAAAGTGCATTGCGCTTCTTTGAGCCTACACTCTTAAAAGAGTCCGTGCGTCTACTCTCCCGCATACACAACACTCGGAGAGCCAATCAGCGCAACTTACGGAGGCAGCTCAGTGAATGACGATGCCGAAACATATGTTTAGTCCAAAAAACGCAGTCTGAGTTGTGATATTAGGCAATGCAAAATGTCACGCTTGCATTGCTTAAAGGAATGGTGAACCGAAATTTGGATTTCAAAAAAACAATGCAGGAGATGTAGGCGGGACGCTACAATCCCTACAACACTACTCGTAAGGCGATATCTTGAATGGACGGCCGTATTTTTGAGAAAAAGAGGTCGAGATTGAACCAGGCCGACGAGGCGCGTGACGTCAAGATACTCTCGTTTCCTCCTCCCTTCGCTTCGCTCCCTCAAGGCGGCGAGACGGAGAAGACGCGAGGCCTTTCCCTTTCCTTCTCGGAGAAACATGACGTCAACAAACCTGTCAAATGCGCCTCCTTTTCTTGAAAAATACGGTCATCCGTTTGAGATATCGCTGTATGAGTGATGTTTTGGTGTTTGTAGCATCCCGTTGCACGCCTTGGCCACGTGTTTTGTGGAATCCAGATTTCGGTTCAGCATCCCTTTAATGCCCATATTCAGACTGCGGTTTTTTGGTCTAAACATATGTTTCGGCATCGTCATTCGCTGAGATGCCTCCGTAAGTTGCGGTGATTGGCTCTCCGAGTGTTGTGCGGTAGAGTAGACGCACGGGCTGCTTTTAGAGTGTAATGGTAAGCGAGACCTTATATTATATTTTCGCTGTAAACTTTCCTAACTTTTCTAGATATTTTATAAATATTAATTTTTAAATGTTCGATCTTTTTACCACTGACTCATTAACGTATGACATTTTGTTGAGTTATTGGGGACACATGTGATGACTAACAATGCTTAGATTAGGGCTAGTTGGTTTTACATTATGTCAAACCAACTATAGCTGGAGAGATTTCAGTACGTCATGCTACTTTATGCCTACCATATCGTCTTATAGTTTACGTGTTTACGAATTCAGTATAAATTCGCAGCGCAGCATACCTTATAGCACGCGTGATGATTGTGTTTTCGGTGGTAACTTCAGTTTGTTCAAGTGTTAACTAGCTAACCAATTAACTTGTAACCTCAAAAAGTGCACCATTAAAAGCTTAAACCGCAGTTCATGGACACACAAACGATGAATGCATGAATGAATGAATGAATGAAATATGAATAAATGAATGAATGAATGGTTACGCGCAAAGTAAACAGCCCGACCATTTTATCAGTTTTGCGCTAGCCTTTGTAATCAGGCCATTTCTTTATCCGGAAAACACAGAAAGAGAACAAGAGGTCCGCCTCGCCAGGTTTGAGTTTTATCTAATAAACTTTGCAGGGAACAAGCGAGGTAAGTCTTCCACCAAAAAAATTCTGAGAACAGAACAGTGTTTACACAAATCACGTTTGTTCGTTATACTATTATTCGGCTTGTCTGCATAGATTACTTCTAAATCGCCCCTCCGTAGTTCTCCTAATTTTGCTTTTGTATTTGTTTTTCTGATTTTGTTTCTCCAAAGTCAATTTTCGCCTGGCTTGAGCTACGGGTTGAGGAAAAAAAAACGGGAGAGGGGGGAGGGAGGGGGGAGAGAGGTCTGTTTTTTTACTTTTTTATTCAGTTATTCTCTGCCGAGAGAGTCTAAGAAACGATACAATTATTCAATCCACAAAGGAGTGCCCGCTGCAGCGTTGGAGGTCATGCATGAGGTCTTCGGAGTCGAGTTGCTCCTTCTCCGAGGCGGAATGGAGTTGTTCAGAAAAAATCGGACCTGACAGACCCGCTTTCCTTCTTAATTTATGTGTTTTTTTTTTTTTTTGTTTTTTTATACGTCGTTTTTATATTTTAGTCAGGAATACGTGGGCGGTCTATGGGATTGAAAAAAAATAAAAATAAAAGCTAGAAACGGGGTCTGGGGGTCGATTTGTGTGAGTTGCGTGTCTTGAGAAGCGTGTGCCAGAAAAAGCGTTCGGAAAGTTAGGATTCCGGTAATTCGATTAGCTTTTTCGGGAAGGTTCGGTGGCTCCGTGTAGGAGGACAGCTAGCAGTTTTTTGTGCCTCTTGTTGCTGAAATTATTGTTGGCTCGTACGCTGTTTCTTCGTTTAGCGATTGTACCGTGTTTTGAGAAGAAGAAAAAAACAAAAACAAAGCGCGTCCAAAGGTTTGACGCGAGCATTCCCGATTCGGTCGTTGCCGCGGCCGAGAAGTTCCGTCTTCTTTGTGGACAACCTTTCTTCACGCATTTCATTCTTTTCTTCTTTTCTTTTACAAATGCATTTTTCGAACCTCCTCAGCCATCCGTATAATCATATAATTCAGTTTTGTATTTTTATTTTTTTGCAATGCCTAGTTTTTGCCGACAGCTTAAGAACCGCGGGGCGTGTCGCATTCAATTACGCTTCTTCGGCACTCCTTCGTCGTCGTTCTTAACCGTTAATACCGACGTCTTAGTGGCTGCGAAACAGTAACAAAACAATCGGAGCTCGCCATTCGACTTTAGGGACCCGTTCACACACACTTGCGACTTCTCACACTCTAAAAAAAGTCTGTGCGTCTACTTTCACGCACAACACTCGGAGAGCCAATCAGCGCAACTTACGGAGGCAGCTCAGCGAATGACGATGCCGAAACACATGTTTAGACGAGAAAAACGCAGTCTGAGTTGTGACATTAAGCAATGCAAGCGTGACGTTTTGCATTGCTTAATGTCACAACTCAGACTGCGTTTTTTGGTCTAAACGTATGTTTCGGCATCGTCATTCGCTGAGCTGCCTCCGTAAGTTGCGCTGATTGGCTCTCCGAGTGTTGTGCGTGAAAGTAGACGCACAGACTTTTTTAGAGTGCAAACCCGCAACCAACGGACGCCGCGACGATGCACTTTTTGGCGCTGCTCGGTTGCGTCCATCAAATCGTATGCGAAGCGCAAGTTCGTCTGCTTCTTTTGCAGGGGTTGTGATGACGTCAGAACGACGCCGAGTTATGATTGGCTCTGACTGAAGGATAGGGGTAGACCTCAAGGCAGCTTGCTTTGAGGATTGTGGCTTTGATTAGCACGATCTTTCGCTACGTGAGATGCGTATTCCGAGCTGCGTGGCATAGACCGACCTTTGCATCGCCTATCACCCGGGCGAAAAGTGCTGAGTCACTGAGCTGTGCACGCACGCGCAGCATCCGATACACCGCGACAGCAGATCAGCAGCGCATTTCCAGAAGGCATTCCGCAGCCCAGCAGACAAAGATGGCAGCGCGCTGCAGAAGGCGATATTTGCGAAGGTCTATATACTCTCCCGCTCCTAAATAATCGAAAATGACGGTTCCCGATTTGCGTCTCGTCCCGTAAACCAGTCGGTCGGCCCTTCGACGGAAGCTGCTGCAAATGTATCCGAGGCTCGAAGGCGCTGCGTGCGCGCGGACGTGAACGGAATTTTAGAGGGGATCCGGTCGGGTCACGTGTCGGGCGTGCTGCCGTGGAGCGTCGCTCGCTTTGCATCTAGATGGTCGCGGTTATTTGCATGTTAGAGAAAGCTGCGGCTGTGCTTCTTTTTGTATTTTCATTCCTGATGTGGTTTTGGTGTTTTCCCGGCAAGTTTGAGGTTGCTTCGGTTTGGGGAGCGATAGTGAATCCGCTGGGTTCGAGTTGATAGTTTTGTCGATTTGAAGATTCGAAGCGACGCATTGGTAAAACGGTAAGAAGGTTAGTTGGGAGCTTATTTAGGTCGTTGGAAGTCAACCGCTTTTTTTGTAAATATATATTGTAAAGGTGACCTGCTAGAGTGTAGCGAATTCGGGAAGGAGGTAGACGCGTCTTATCAATGATAAGACTTTAAGGTGGGTCGTCGGTTTGATCCAGCTTACGAGGTTGTTTAGGAAAGGAGTAAACCCATTAAACCAAATTCTACCTTCTCTTTTTCTTATTGCTCCACGTGTGCACCGAGTGAGCGCGTTGCTCCAGAATTTGTTTATTGTTTTTTGTTTTTTTAGTTAATGAAGCTTGACAGGATCGAAACAAACTCTTGACTTTCGTTAAACACAAAAATATCATTTTTTTTTGCTCGCCATGTAGTTAGTAGCAAAAGAAGAGGGCGAGGAGGGGAGTTCAGTGGCCGAGTGTACGTTTTACCACACACCAACTCGGAGCACGTGGAGCGAAAACTCTCGCTGCAGAACCCAGGGGATCCTGGGTTTAATCCCCACACCTGCCTGCCGTTTCAATCTTGAGGGGCATCTTACCGGCGTGCAGTCGTGTATCATTACTGCGTGATTCTCACTGAAGAACACCGGGCTAGGCGTGACCAAATTTATCACCGACAGCGGAAACACCAGGCACCCAACGGGGCTTACCAACTTCCCGCCGTCTAAACGACGCGCAGCACAATTACCTTCAGACAACTGGCAACGGTAAATTCACGCGCCAGGCTATAGGTGGCGCAAGCTACCACAATTTATAAGGGGTACAGCCGTTAGCATCCACCCACGGTGACCCATCCATCCATAGCTGAAGTGTCGTTACTCTGAAGCTTACCTCATTTAGTGGGCTTTCAGCGGCACCTCCATGGCGGAGTTTAATCATTTGTTCCCCAAAGTATGTTCACAAACGTGTGTCATCATAGTGGTGAGATTATCCATATGCCGTGAGGCTGCCGTTCATCTCGCTTTTTCTTCATATATAAGCAAATTCACAAACGTGTTATTTTGTTTCCATATCCGAGTTCCGTCACTGCTTTTTTAACAATTAAAATGACCTGACGACCAGTGCGCGCTTCCCACTTTCCCCCGGCTTCCTCCTCTCCCCCTTCTACCCTGTCCACCGCTGCCTGTTTCCTCCTCCCCCAGGGTGAGGAGGATCTTCTGCCTTGCAGAATCTCGAGTCTGGTCGTCGGCCTTTAAGCGCAAATGCAGGCTATGTAGTGCAAGTCGCCGTGGATCCAAGAGTTGGCTTTCGACGTTCAGCATGTACACCTGCTCGGCTCGATTCACCAAGACCCGCCTGGGGATCAGAGAACGTACAGGCAGCGCCTCGTAAAAGGAGTCGGTTTCTCGCTATCAGCGCAGACGATCCAGTCTTGGCTGTCTGGCGCGTGCCCAGAGGGAGAGGAGGGAAATGGAATGATGCGAGGTGGAAAGAGGGCGGAAACGCCGGAGGGTGGGAGAGAGATGATGTTTTGGCAAGGTCGTTGAAGCCGTAAAAGAAAGAAAGAAAAGGAAAACGTAGCCGACCGAACAGAGGCGACGAGGCGTCTGGATGCCCGAGCGTTTTGGATGAGTGCGCCGCGTGGCCGGAAGCCTAGAAGAAAGATTCGTGACATCTTGTCGAAAGGGCTGATATCAACACCGCTAAAACAAAAAAGTGGATTCTGCTCAAAAAATTAGGTGTGCAAGCGTACTTTCTGGCGATCGTCTCCGGTGTTTGTGTCATTCGTTCAATAGGGAGAGTTTTCGTAGATAGTTTTCGCCGTCCCGCAACGCTCTCCGCAACCCGCTACGATACCCGGAACGGAATCACGAAGTATGAAGCCAGCAATGACTGACGCCCATCTTGAAAACACCGTCTCTTAAGTTCAGCTCCGCAATTCATACTGGAAACGTTCGTCGAACGAGTTTCTGTTCGCGGAGGCAATATTTTGGAGCTCGTTCGAGTTCTCTCGCGGTGTGATCGAGTGCGCCTGCCGGAGTATCTGAGGACATGAAGGGTGTACTGATTTTACAATTGGAGATTATACATCATTCATACTGTACATTACTTGATTTGAAGTAGCCGGTTCCAGGATATGGGACAAAACTCTTCAACTCATCAAATAAACATTGAATTGAACTGAGAATCGGCCGGTACTCGATTGGTATACATATTGGTCTTCGAAGTCAATCGAGCCAGCGTTTGAGCAGTTCTCTAGTCGATGGCCAAAATGATCCCGGCTGATGCTGCAGGGCAACCCCGAAAGGAAAATAACTGAGAAAGCATACGTTTATGTTACCCAAAAAGGTCCCCGTTCGCATTTTTTTTTGTCTGTGGCCGATGTAGCTATTTATCTTACTTCTGCGTTTTACCAACACCCAAAACGATGCTAATAGCTGATCATATTGCACGCGGGATAATGGGCAAAATTGGCGGAATCTGTTCACCAGAGCATGGCCGCACACGGCTCGCCTGAAGTGAAAAGGCGTTTTTTGAGACCGCCCCGTTACGGTGTTTTCTGAGGGGAAGTGCCTGATTTTTGGACAGGGACTCGCGGAGCCTTGGGCCGGCTTTCTAGAAACCGTGCCTTGCTATGAGTAATTGAAAAAAAAAAAAAGAGAAGAAGGCTTGTCAAGCCTGGGGCGCACTAACTTTTGAGACTCGACTTCACGTGCCATTCCGCTCGTGCGCTAGCTTTGCCAGTGCTTTCTTTCGCGCAGTTAGCACTTTAAGCTAGGACCCTGTTTCTTGTAAGCTGGCCCTGTAGTGCCAAATTTCCCCGCCTTCATTACCCGAGTCGTAGTGGGAGCTAGAGCACACCAATATCCTATAGACAAAATATTGCGCATTTTACTTTTTCTAAAATTATTTCGGTTGAATACGGTGTGTTCGGGAAAAAAAAAATAAGTCGGCGCTTTAATGGCATGACAGTAAAACCGGGTCGTGACAAATATTCTTCGAGAGTCGTTGTCTTGCCGACACCCGCGACGCCGCTGTTTTGTGGCCTTCCTTCCTTCAAAGCCTACGCTCGGAGACCTGCCCGGTACTTTACCCTGACAAACGGTTTCTTAAGTGCGGCTAAAACCTTAAAATATACATTTGTCCCTTGCCCAAATATAGAAACGCGCGAGGGAAAGAAACAAATTTAAGAAAAAAAATAGTTTTGAACGTGAAGGCAGTTTTTTTACGTCTGTCGCTCTTGTTTTCCTTAATCGTAGCTCGTGTCGGCGGTTCCTGGCCGTAAGTTATATCCAGACACCGCGGAAACCCGTGACGACAGATTTTGATCAAAAGGAAGGGGGGACACCGTACGGTTTCGGTACGAATGCGCTGACGTGCGTTATGAACATTTTCTTTTGATTATTATTCATTTTAAATTTTTGTTTTTTTGACGCATAAACTGGTACTGGCGGAGCCATTTTTTTTTTCAGGTAAGCATTTTTAACAAGTTTTTGGAAGCGGAGCGCTAAGTAAATAAACTCCAGCAAATATTGAGAGAGTTTGAGTATATCGTTCCGTAAACTCCGATAACGGTACCCGATACCCCGCTGACGCCTTTGCGCATGGAGTATCGTATCGTCATTGGCTATCGTTAGGGAGTTTGAGGGAACCGTTTTTGCCCATCCGATACGGTACGATCCGCCCTTCAGTATGAACTGCGCATATGCGAGAATTTGCGGTAGCGCATGCGCAGTGGGTACCGGAGGGCCCATCCTGCTGTATCGAATCTGTGCGAAAACGGTTCCTCAAAACTCTCTAGTGACTATACAAAATAACAAAAGAGGCAATAGTCGCCGACAATTTCAGAAACGCAAGGCGTGGCTTTCTATGTTCACGCGCCTCTAGCTTTGCGATTTGTTTTTATCGGGTTATGCCGCAGCGCCATTGACTGTGGAACAATGCAATTCTCAGGAGTCAGGACTCACTGAGTCCAGCGTTTCTTAAATTGACAGTGGTTATAGTAGTAAGAATTTAAAGGGAGCCTCTTGGAATTGTCCAAGTAGAATCCGACGTTTCGGGGTGGCCTGAAGAAGCCGAGGCTGTCGACAAAACGTCAGTGGCTCTGAAATAATGAACTTAATACAATTTATTTGGACTCTTCTTTTTTTTTTTTTTTAGCAAAACGAGAGGCGTTTAAGTTTACTGCCTATGTCAGTTAGACGAACGTACGAGATTTCGTCGAGCAGAAGAATGAAAGAATCCACAATGATTTCCCGAACAAAATTGTTTAATTGTTTTTCTTCGTTTTCATTCAAATGTGCGACAAACTTCGGAAGAGTCTCTTGGCTCATCGAAATGCCCTTTGATCAACAAGTTCAAGGAGCCATGAAATGATGTTCCTACTTTCGCTAAATACTACTTAGAGGCGCTCCCTAACGTTAATACCTGAATAAACTTGCCTTAGCTTTTCTTTCTATAAGGCAATTGCCGTCGCTACACAAATGTGGGAAATATGAGCATCGTTCATCCCCTCAATTTGGAGCCAATTAAACAACTGGCCACGTGGCCTGGTGCCAATCTTATGCCGCCAGCGGTAATCACAGCCACGCGCTGGGGTTGGCAAAGTAAAAAAACGCGTGCTGTGCTGCAGGCATTGTTTGAGTTCGGCTATTCTCATCACCGCAGTGGATGGACACGGCACACGAGCCTGCCGAGGCATTGAAATTTGAGTGTTACGAGACGAAGTCGAGTGCTCAAGCAGTTTTCGTGTCCAATCCATGAGCCGCGCTCGACTGTCATCAGGGGGTGCTTTCGATCCCACAAATACGTCATCAAGCGTTGCGAAGGCAAGACTGAAAAAAAATAGTCCTCTTTTATCCTCGCAATTTCACCGCAACAAAGGATCTTCGGAATCAGTGGCGGTCCTTGCGAGTATACTTGGGCCAGACTAGGACCAGTACGCCTCTGCAAAGTCATGAACATTCCAACCCGATACCGTTTCATGACCCCTTTAAAGAAAGGCGAATCGGAAATTTGAATGAATGAATCACAAACTGAGCAGGTATTTTACACTCAAAGTTAGATAGAACTAATGTGCAACTTATACCCGTGCCACACGGGCAGCTCGAATGCCATTTACAACGAATGACATTTGAACGATCGAACAATCAGCGCGCGACACTCCGAGCGTGGGGTGTTCCACGCGCGACAGATCGCGAGCCGATTCGACGATCACACGAATGTCATTTGCTGTAAATGGCATTCGAGTTGCCCGTGTAACACGGGTATAACTCACAGCTCACTAGTTCTTAGTTTTAGTTCCACTCGAAAATTTCCGATTCATCTATGGTTTCTTCTTACGAAGGCTTCCAGTAGAGAGAGAGAGAGTAGTATGAAGACAATAACGTTGCTTGAGGAGACCACAGAACCCTTTCCTTGAGCCAAGTTAGTACAGCCAAACGAGTTGGCAATCGACGATTCAGTTTCCAAAGCAGGAACTACCAGATCGAGAGTCAAGGACGACTTCTCCAACTTGAGAAATGGCTGTTTTGGAGACGGTACGTCTGAGGGGACTTAAGTCTGATGAACGCTTTCAGCGTCAGAGAGGATTAACCGAGCGAACTTGGTACTACCGTAGGTTTATTTATAGAGATTCGAGGATTGTCATCCAGTGTACAAGGTGTTAGTTTGATTTACCTTGCGAGAAAGGGGAATAGTATAAAAAAAGCAAATACTATAAAAGGTAAACAATCCTAGAGAGAGACAGAACGCTAAGTCAGCTTGTTCACTTTATTTCTTGTCGTTGGATGGAACGAACGCATTACCGATCCCGGGCCACGTTATCAGACGAAATTATTAACAGACAGAATCGCGACGAGAGAAGATCCTTAGCAGACAAAATTGTTAACAAACAAGAGTCCCACATTGGTTCAGTTTTGTGTGCTAATTGGGTAACTACATAAAAGGAAAAGTCCATAAGGTGGAGTCGTAAATGTGTTTGCGGCCTGACCATTCGTTGAACCAAGGAAACAATCTATGGCATAAATAAACAAATATATAAATCTCGAGAAATATCGGCTAGATTGAATCTTGTTCGCGGCGGATGAACGCCTCCAGGGGCTGTGTCGATCGATCTTCGAGATATATGTGACCATCCTAAGTTCTTTCGATAACAACTTCATTAAGAGGCTTCTCGGACGACGAGGGTGAGCGTAGGTATAAGCGGCTGTCAAGCGTGTGTAAACGCAACACCCAAGTGCCGGTCCCCGGATTAAATTTGTTGATATATTTTAGCTCGCTCGCTTCACCTGGTGATTGGATTCGGGGCGGCGATCGCTTCACATTAATGGCCCCGCAACATTTATTTCTGATTTATTTATCTTCGAAATTATTTGCGGATATAAAAAGAAAGTTGGCATTACCGTACGCTCTAATTACATTGTTATTATTGTTTTTTTTAATTATGTATTCTTTTGACGTGGTGTGCCGACGTACTTTAAAGAGATACTGTGCGAGGTAACGACATGCGCGCGGTCTTTTGTTCATTAAAATAAACTTGTGATTCTAGATAGGTTAGAGCACAGCGACATATAGTTATATAGAGTGTGTCTCTAAAATTAACAGGCTTAATACCTAGAATGTTTTCCACCCCTCCCTGTTCAAAAGGAGAAAACCCGGTCGTTGTGCGCGTCCAGCCTTTCGAACTGCGCAAAAGCTGTCGGTGCCACGGCCATTAGATATTCGCGGAGTAAGATATGTATTCCCAAGTAAATGTAATCACAAAACCCGCGGAAGCTTCTCATTAAAGCATACCCCTCACACACTCCACTCCCGAATTAGTTAAAACGCTGTCTCGATCATTCTGATAACCCCGGTGAGCATAATGAGTGTGTCGTGTGTGCGCAGCGCAGCCAAATGCATCCAAAGCTCCCCGCAAACGGGCATATCTAACCATCACACGCGCGTAATGCACGCACGACACATCCTGTGTTCCGGGTTTATCATAATGATCGAAACAGTCTTTATTTTTTATATATGATTAACTTAAAAAAAGGGTATCGCTTGACGCATAATTATTTACATCTAATCAGAGCTGTCATCGTATACCAAGTTCATTCACCTTAAAAACCCCAACAAAAAGCGTAGCTCCCGGGAAAGAACTCTGGAATTAACTCTCACCTACTCCGAACGGGGTCACGACTCTGTGTTCTAATCGCGGCGTTGAACAAGGGCGCCATTAAGGTGCCCCTTTGTGCTATAGCCAAAGACCCGTCCACACAAACGTATACTGTCTAGCCAAAGCTCGAGGCAAATCCGTCGCCGTCCAAAGCCACAAAACTCATGGCCGAGCCAGCAGAAGGGGAGCAAGTTCTTCAACCTCCTAGGAACAGGAACTAGCCAAAGGAATGCGAGTCCCTGATAAGGGGGCTAATTTTCTTGCACCGGAGCATATGAAATGAAAAGAAAAAGAGGGAGGGCACTTTTTCTGGCGCGAACTCTGAGAAGAGGCTATTTTTACGCGTCTTTTATCGAGATTTGAGAGGAAAGGATGGTCCCGTGTGTGCCTGCCTGCCTGCCTGCCTGCCTGCCTGAGCTCTTCCTCCCGTCTTCCTACCCTTCCGCTCTTGCACTCCTGTGTCCCCCTCTGCTCATACACCTCGCGTTCCCGCCATTTTTGGAGGCGACAAAGCGTCGCCAGGGTGTGAGAGACCGCGCATAGAGAAATCCTCTGTCGACGGTCTGTGTTTTCGTCGTCTTAACCCCGCGGTCACACTACGCGTCTGAACCCCCCCTTCCCCTTTTTCACACCTCAAGGCTCAAGTCATGAACATCCCAACCACCTCAGACCCCCCCCCCTCCTCCCCCTCCTTTTTCCAGCAACAAAAAACATTCTGGCTACGTCACTGGTCTGATTCCCGCATAAGCCTGCGCCTTGTTCGACCTTAAAACCGTGCAATGTTTATTGGATTTTGTTTGCGCCGAACCCGGCATTCAAACGCGCCGAATAAAAAGGCACTCCGAAAGCATATAATCCCGCATCGGCTGAACGCAAGCTCATCGGGGCGTCAGCAGCTCAGACGGTCGTTTAGGTTCTGCCGATCGTACCTGGCAGTTAGTCTTGCCTGCAACGCCGGGTAGTTCCAAGATAGAGAGTCGCTGCGTACTTAGAAAACGCTGGATGCGGATGACGGCCCTTGCACATTCAGTCAAGAGTAGAAATGGCGCTGGGTGTCGCTTCTCTTCTAAGGCTTCTATACAGCGACTCCGTACATCCAGATCAATCAAAATGTCTTCTTTTTTTTTATTGCTCCAAGCGTATTCAAGAATTCTCAAAAATAGCATCTTTGAGTTTCAAGGTTCGCCACGGTTGAAGAGAAAACACGAAATATAAACAGCGAACGCACTCCATACTTCTCACACGAGAGCGCTTAACCTTGAAAACAAAATAGCGACTCTGTTTTCTTCCCTTATGTTTACGCAGGGATACATCTTTTTTCCTCGAGAGTAACACTACGTAAAACGGCTTCTCATCCCCCCTCCCCCTCCCCCCCCCAAAAAAAAAATATAAATAAAAGAAAAAGAAAACAAAAGGCGTATACACTCCGTTTGGTAGCTTGGCCCGCTCGTTGTAGCCATAATAGCCCATAACCAGCGCGTGTTTATTTATGCTGGCGGATATGATCTATTAGGGCAATCTGCAGCCTTCCCGGAACCCCAAAACTTCACGGAACGTGACCGAAGGAAAGCATCACTCGCAGAATTCTGGAGCGAAGGACTTGGGGGTGTCGATCGCTACAGTTCACGGAGGGTGTTCGGTGAAAAGTCGACACTTTCGGCGCGTCTTGCAAACCGCAACCTGCGTGAGAAAACTCATAGAGGAGGGTAATATCTATTATGCGGTGTCCGGAATATCTAGAACGAGCCACGTCAAGGGAGACATATCATGCGTAGAACCCGCCCGATTTTTGTAAAGCTTGCACTCGTTAGAAATTGCTAGTTAGCAATTTCAAATGACGCACTCTGACAAACTGAGGCCAGATTCCCGAAACTTTGTTACAACAGAAAAGTTCGTAAATTTATCTTACGACAAGGTTACGAACTTTAGTTTATTCCCGAAGCAAAATGTTCATAAGTTTTCCATAAGTTACGAATTCCGTCGTAACTTACGCAAAACTTACGAACATTTTGCTTCGGGAATACTCAAAAGTTTGTACCATTGTCGTAAGATAAATTAATGAACTTTTTTGTTGTAAAAAAGTTTCGGGAATCTGGCCTCTGAATAGGGAGTTTTCGTAGACCGCGTTGCATCCTCCGCTAAGCGTTCCGCAATGAAGGAGTTGCTACTGCGCCTGCGCGCCGATAGCCTTGACTGTGGAGTTCCCGCTATCGTAGCGGGTTGCGGAGGGCCTTGCGGGACGGCGAAAACGATCTACGAAAACTCCCTATTCTCACAAAACTTACGCTCCTTTCGTGGTTGGGAAGAATAACGAAGCATTGCAGTACGAAACATCGTCAGCTTTCCGAGACTTTTACTAGCGCTGCTTCTGCCTTTCTCTTTGCCCCAAAATAAACAAACGAACAAACGATATGTTTTATCTATTTTCCGTAAAGGAACAAGGTTTTATAAACTTCCGTGTGAATTGTGAGACTGATAATAGCGAAGCAGACAATGCATGCCTTCATGTACGCCCACTTTGAAGAGTGAATCGGCGCAGTTCGTTTAATTTTTAAATGTCTCCTAGCGCTCATCGGAGCATGCCACTTGGAGGACAGTTTCTCCAAGCACCCTAGTCGATTTAGAGAACAAAATAAACTTTAAAAAAAGAATCACTTTTAGGTCTATTTTGTTTACCCCTTTAAAAAACCTACGGCGCGGCCTGTTACGATTATGCTTCCTGTTTTGTGATTGATTCTTCCACGCCCCTCATGCCGCAATCTGATTGGATAGCCTATGCGCGTAGGTGTAGACTGTACCATTAATCATCTCGGTGTAGGCCGTCTCTTTTTCAAATGCTCGGGTCCCCAAAATCGAGTGCATGCTTCGCGGCTAGTTTTGCGTCCGTGTATGTTATATATTCCGTTTCTCTTTACCGTGGACCGTAGCAGACGCTACGAGCCAACCCGGCCAATCCGGCGCAGCCAACGTATCAGGGACTATACGTGCTGCTCCCGAAGGTCACGTGATACATCATTGGATTGGCTGAGATTTCTCGTAGCCTCGGCTACGGTTCATCGCAAGGTGAAGTGGAGAGTATACTTACATCTGCTCGCACGTACATAAGATACATTCGATCGTCTCTATTTCTTGTCTGTTCGAGAGTACACAAGGTGTAGCGAGTTGGAGCCGTGCCGTAGTAATTCGGTCTTTTTTGTTCTTGTTGTTTGTAATTCCGGGACATGCAGACGCTGGGTGGTATAGGGCAATTGGGAGTCGCCACAACGCTTTGGAATGTGTGGTGTCGGTAAATTTTGTCGCGTTAGATTGTTCTGACACAGACGTCTGGGAATGTATGGACGGTAATTACTTCTCGCGGGTCCCGATGCATTCGGTCGCTTAATGGCAGTGGATTAGGAACAGCATATAGTGCAAAACGTGGCAGGGGTTCACGGCGTATTAAATTACGCGACGGGTTGTCCCTTTCCCTCAAGGAATCACGGCTTAGTTACCCGAAATATTAAGTGTCTGGTGCAATTGGTTTCGCGCAATTAACTGTCAAAATGGCGGCAGATTACAGCAGAGCCCTGATCATTCATACGAGTATACGCGACAGAGACGAGATTTAATGGCACAAATAATCTCTCGCAACGACTCCGTTGAATTCGCGTAGTGCTGGGCGTATACATAGAAGATGTTATTCTGATTAATCACTATCCTTTATTTATATTCACTTTGGCTGACAATCATAGAGGATGCTAAAGTGCTTTACTGTGGAGTACAACAGCTGCCGTCTGCTATAGAATAGATAAAGGCGCCCAGGCATGTTTACGTTCTCGTCAAAATTTCTGACACAGAAGCGAACCTATTAACCGGTTGAAAAGTCAACCCCGATTAGAATATGAATCGATTAATCGGAAGGTTAAACGATCCATCACCAGCCATAATCATTCCAAGGCGTAGTTGCGTGGCAATATATTAAATTACCTGCCTGACCGCCCAACAAGTTTTATACCGAATACGGCATCAAGTCTTTGACCCAAGCGAAATGCGAGCTTTCGACACAAAAGGCAATCGCCCAAGTTGCCCTGAACTGTCTGGGAATATCGTGTCGGAAAGTGTCCGGCGGAATGCAACTCCGATGCATCGCGGATCGAAACTCTAGAACCTCCGATTGATTTGATTGGCCCCCAACCTTCTCACTATACGCTCGCTTCATCAAAGACAGAAAGGCCCTACTCACTGAGACATCAGATGTCATCGAGACTCGATCCGACATAGACCTCATTCAGTGGGTCACCAAAAAACAAGGTAGAAAAATGGGTTCGCTGCTGTACCTTCTTTTTATTTCAGACATCAACCTTGCACGTAACGCTGAACCCGTCTAGAGCGAGGAATGTGTCGTCACATTATGAATGGCTTTTGGTCTCAGACATAGACACGTCGGCGGCTTCTGTGGGAGCCTCTGAGTCTGTACACGTTTCTTGAAGGACATATATCTATGTTTTGTTTATACTCGCGCCTCAACCCTTTTCCCGCGTACAAGAAGGGGCCCGTGCGAAGCACTCAGCTTGTTTACGAAGAGCGGGGACTCGTCGTCCACCGACCGACGTGGGTTTGATGGAGTCGTACAAACATATATAAACCAAAAGAAGTCGATGAAAAGAAGCTCTATAAATCATTACGGCATACGGGTTGATAGGGCTCCGCGGTGGGGTGGTGATACGCGGCGGAATATGTCTTTTGCGCACGGAGACGTTTCTTCGCAGGGTTACAGTGTTATAGTTTCTCGGCTTAAAAGGAGAAGGTAATTTTCCTCCTTGCGCGATAAAAGATAAAAAAAGAAAACTTTTGAAGATAGCGTTTGGCAACCTTTTCAACGGCCGTAATGGCCTTGAAGACGTGGCGTCTGGTTTCTGTACAACGTCTGTGTCCTAGCCGAATCTGTTTCAGCTGCAGTGCCTTAACCGCCAGACCAAGCAGAAAAATGATTGAGCGGATCATTAATTTTAGTGTCGGTCCCCACACTATTCAGTAAATAAGAAGAAAAACCTTAATTGACCTTTTCTAACCCCAGCAGCGTCACGAGGTCACAACTAGAAGCTGGGAACCAAGATACTATGATAAGAATGGCGTGCGTGTCTCTGTTATTAGGTTACTAGTCAGATTTTAAGAATGGACCGAGAGCTGGGGTGAGCGGAAGACAGATTCAATTACTATGGCTCAGTCTTACTGTATCGTTCTATTAAGAACGACAAATAAAGTGGTCCGTACACCTGGATGGGATTAGATCAACTGGCGTCGTCGTCGTCTTGGTTCGTTTTGCTCGTTCATCGTTAATATTAATACAGTCTTACCAGTCAAACAGTTAACTTACTAAGTTCGCGTGTACACATCAACTTAAACCTTCCTGGCTACTTTTCTTACGCACGGGCGTCACGAACAGATGACAAACATGTCTGACGGGCAAGGCAGCATTGTAGAAGAGTGGGCGCATTGTCCACAAGCGAATTTTGTATGGTCGGCGAGCATCGGTTGTCTGACCTCTTTGAGAGACCGGACGGTTAGGGTGCCAGTTAAACCATTGACATAATACAGACAAGAGGTTGAAACAGACTCGCCGAGACTGTACCATGGCATCCGGGATATATGTGGAGTGCAAGTTCTTCTGCTTCTTTTGCAGGGGTTGTGCTGACGTCAGAAAGCCGAGCTCTGACTGGCTCTGATCGAAGGATAGTGGGTAGACCTCAAAGCAAGCTCGCCTTAAGGTCCACCCACTGTCCTTCAATCAAAGCCAATCAGAGCTCGGCGTTCTGACGTCACCAGAATCCCTGCGCAAAAAGCAGACGAACTTGCGCTCTGCATAGATGTCGAGGACAAAGACTCGAAGGTGGCGGGAATTGAACGATGATCGGTTTTAATGCGAAAGCATTAACTGTCCCGTGGAGCGGAGCCGGCGGAGTTTTTATTCGTGGTCCTATTATGTATTATAATACGTAATAGGGTCGCTCTGCCACAATGGAAAGCGAACCGCAACAGAGCAGGCGTCTGCCACGTCCAGACCGCTGTTCGAACACCGCCAGGATCGCGACCGGCGACAACGCTACACCTCAATGACGTCACGAGGCAGAAATCGAGCGACCACTTTATTGGACACGGTGAAGACACGAATCTGAGACACGTTCCAGCCCCATAGCCAAAGTACGACGGGAGACATGGAGCGCGTGCTGAAGGTAGGACATCGGAAGGAGACGCCCTACCGTTCAGCAAGACCACTGCATGTAGTACTTCCATACACGATGGGGGAGTGGTGTCTATTCATAACGAAGAGAAAACTTTGCCCACCGGAGAAGATAATGATAGATTCCCACATATGCTGGCCACCGTTGCCCACCGTTGTTGTTGTTTTTGTTCTGTTTTGTTTGTTCACGCGGGTGAATGAGGTATATAGGATTCCGATACGCAATTGGTTCAACCGGGGAGACCCAGTGACGGCGAACGGAAACCATAATTCTTCCCATTCTCCGGCGTCTCTTGGGGGTCTATTTTGGTTCGGAGTGTATTCGCTCGGGTCGCGAGGCGTCTGGGAGTTAATTCGGCGGATTTCACGCTTCTCGGCTCGTAAGAAATGGGCGTGGAAGGCGGCAACGCCTCTGCTGTATGTATGGGTGGGCTGCTGCTGCTGCTGCCGCTGCAGCCGCCTCACGTCGGAGGTTCAGCGCGCCATCTGGGAGGGAGGGACAGAAGCTCCGGTTAGGTCGGCTTCCAGGGGGCTTCTCTTAAAGCGTCTCCTGGTTGGAATTGTTTTGTTTTTTTATTCGACTCGCTGCCTTAAAGTCGTGAGATAAATAAAGTTAATAGCCCTCTTTTTTGCTAAGACTTAATTTGTATCCACTTTTACTGCATATTCTAACACATCTGCTAGCATTTTGAGTTAAAGAAGTAGTCCACAAGAAAGGGGGAAAACGCAAAAAAAGCATTGGACAAATATATTCACCCACAAAAAGAGCGTGACGTCTCCAAGGCAGTTGACTCGTTCATGTCCCGAGCAGCTGCTACTCAAAACTGTTTCTCGACTAGTTGCCAAACCCAGACTGGTCACTCAAGAAGAAAGAAACTTAGTAATGGATTTTGCTAAACGTACATCACGAAGCACCACATGCGAAGCAAAGTCGGACCGTTTGTTTGTTTGGGTGTATTGCGCTCGAAATTGTAGGTTTTCGGCTTCTAAAAAGACATTTTTCCTTCGTGTATTCTCGGACCTGGGGGCGGAAGGTTAAACCTCGCAAGAACAATTATCTTATTAAAAGAAAGGGGAAAAAAAAAGAAAACGACATACACCAGCTTTTTTATGAAGATATGTTTAGTTTTCGTTGACATAACAATTGCTATAGGTCAACAAAATAGACCTGGGTAAGACTTCGCTCGTGACGTCACATCAGTCCACGACGTCAGATCTCTCTCCAAACCACCCTCCCACCCCTCCCCCAAGTCAGACAATACCACCTAGAAGACAAGGCCTGCCCATTTCCCTTCCAAACGTCATCACTGGAAGATCGACGCAGCGTTGTCTAGCTTGCGTCAGCGTCGCCGCCAGCGCGTTTCGCAGCGTCTCACAGCGAGCGCTACGCTAAGCAGGCGGCGACGCCAGGACGGACGCGTCTGCCGCTTTACGCCGATGCTCGTCGAGCTTCGGCGTGTTTGCCACTTGGGGCGGGTCGATCGGGGGTTCCCCTAAAGATTGCGTCATGCGTGGCCTTATCTTATGGGTGGTCGATCTTTACAAGAGCTCAAGCATCTCGCCTATCGGAGCAAGCTTCAGCGAAGTGCTCCGCCGATCGTGGGCCGAATTCCGAAACGGAAACCACGTGACCTATTTCAAGCTGACAGTAAACCAATCGAATAGAACGATGCAGACTTTCTGCTACCGTACATATATATATATATATATATATATATATATATATATATATATAGAAGAGGCTTGTTTCGCTCGTTGGCTCTCTTCGGATATAGGTGTAGGGCAATCGTGCGGCCGTATCGCTACCCGCTAAGTCGGCAAAGGGTTCCGCGTTGCATTTTGATTTCGGTGTTTTTTCTTTGTTTTGTTTTTATGTATTCGATTTGCTTACGAGTTGCCGCGCACGTGGCTGGTTGCCAATCCTTTGGCAGGGACAGGTTAGCAAACCGGTTGTGACAACACTTCGGCTTGATTTCGTATGCCTCCCCATCACTGGCCCGTTTGCGTTTTAATAATATTACTCTAGAAGGAAAGGAGATGAAGGCTGAGGGGGGGGGGAGGAAGGAGGGGACTGTCCCCCTCCTTTTCTTTGGTAAAGACGCTGCTACCACTTTCGTTTCGGGCGCGCATACCGTGTTTTGATATTAGCGGGAGATCTCACGACACGCCTTCTTTATTTGGTAGTCTGAATAGTGATCCATCGTAGCGCGACTATGCGTGAAGCGGTAGAGGGGGGTAGGGGGGGAAGGGGCGCCAGTCATATCTGAGCATCTACTGTGCATGCGCAGACGCTTTATCTCGAGCGAAGATGGTTTCAGCTAGACTTGCACGGCACTCGCTACAAGTAATAAAATTACTTGTAATCCATTACTTTTTGGAGTAATTTTGTATTAATCTCAATACATTTATTGTGGTGTATTAACCACTGCCCTTCCTAATAATGGCGCCTTTTTTTCGCACAAGTTTCCTGCCAAGGAAGGAATCGTCGAAGAACATTTCAGTAAAGATGATGTGTCTACCGAAATTGGTAGATGGAGAAGATAAATATAGTTTCTAATTCGGTGATTCTAATTTTTTTTTAACTTCAAGTACTCGTAAAAGTAACGGTTACTTTGTCAGGTAACGGACAATTACTTTTCTTCTCAAGTAATCATGTAATGTAATTTAATACTTACTTAACAAAGTGTAATTGTAATTGTAATCGATTACGCCCGAGGGAGGGGCAAATGCGGGCTTGTTTGTAAACGTAGTGTTAGTGCACAGAAACGCTAGGTGCCAGGTGTGTGCCGCTGGTTTTCTTGCGGAGTAATAATCCTCAATTAAGGATGACCCGCCTTTTTTGCGTTAGCCTCTAAGTTGTAGTGTATGTTTTTGTTTTGTTTTGTTTTTTCTAATAAACTTAGTTGCAAGTGCGCCCTGTCGTGTTTTGGTCTGGTTTCGTCCTTGCGTTTATTCGACGCTCTTTTCTTACAAATGACGGGCCAACTAGCCCAAACGCATATCACATTGGTGAATGATCGTGGTTTCAAGCGCAGAAACTCAATCGTGAGCATTAATTATGCGCGCGCATCATGGAAAAGTCGAAAGCGCGTTTCGACGCAAAGGACACGGATCGAAGGCTTCTGACAGGCGCAAAGAAACAGAAGTATATTCAGGAGTTAGTATTTGCACGGATGGTCACACGACCATATATACTCTTGCCCTTTTGAAAATTGGGACATCTCGTGGTAATTTTCCACTCTAAGAAATCTGGTGCATCTACGCTGTGACACCGAGCACGAAGAAACGTGTAGTTCGGTGCAGTCTCGTACAGGTTACTCGAAATCAAACTTAATTGGTTACAACAACCTTGACTCTTGCTTCAAAGGTATCCAATTAGGTTACGTGATTACTCGAGACAAAAGGTAAATTGGCAGTCAATTGAAAAAGTAACCGTTACCTCTACGATTACATTGGATTTCCGAAACGACAGAGCATTCTGCTGGTTTTGAAAATTGATCCTTCGTACCGCCTATCATTGGACTAGAATCCCCAAATTACGAACTGCTTATCTTCTTAATCCACCAATTTCGGTAAACCATCCTTGTGTGGAAGATTTGGTTCTATTATTCATTGCAAGAAAAATTGTACAAACAAAGGTGCCATTATAAATTAGAGGAAAAACGAGTAACCATTACGCGTAATTTTAGTACTTGCAAAAGTAACCAGATTACTGTTCCGACGTCCGATTACTGTACCGACGTCCCGATTACTGTACCGGCGTCTGCTTTCGATGCAAGTCTGCGCTGCTTTCCCCCGGTGCTGCGCTTTCGTAGAACTTTCGCCGGGTCCTCAAAGACGAGGCTACTGTTCACGCCGGGCTTCAAGAATCTGCTTTGTCGAACAACCTCAATCAAGCACGAAATATCACCCACGGTACAGAAAACTAGACCCGCGGCTATAGTTTTATGGCAGCCTGCCACCATAGCGCTGTCCGCCATATTACGATGATGGCTAAGAGATAATATAACTCTACCAAAAAGATGGCCGACCGTGGCCGCATTCCCGTCCATAGGCGGAGCTGGTCAAACGCGACCCAGCAAATAGACAAAAAGATCCAGTGGTTGCGCTACTCCCGCACCGTTTATCTAGAACATTTAGTAGTAGTACTATATGGTACGTGTAACGCGCCTCCGACTGGTGTGTTCACCTCTTCCGAGAAAAAAAGTGGTACCTCGATATCTGCGGGATGACGTCATACAAGTGGCGCGCTGCCGCCGACCGCGATCCTGGCGGTATCACGGCAGAGGTGGTGCATGTGGCAGACGCTCTGTTCTGCGGCAGGCCGCTCTCCAGTGCGACAGTCCACGGAAGCTTCGGCCGACAGGGGCTGGGACGCCGCGACGGCAGCGACACTCGCGTTCGCTCGCGCTTCTCGCCGGAACTTCGACGACGAACCACCAGGATCGCAACGTCCGACAGCGCGACGCTCCGGCTTCTGTGACGTCATATGTCGCTACTTCGGTACCACTATATCGATGCATTGGTGGAATATAGGACGCTGAACAGACCAGTTAAAGACGCGTTCCAGGCGCCCATAATGTATAGTACTAATTATTTGTATAGGCGTCGATAGCTTCGTTTGCTTGAGCACGAAACTGTAAAGCCTACAAAGGTGAAAGTACGAATATAAGTGCAAATGTGCACCATCAAATCCGAGGAGGTGTGCACGCAAAAACAATCATTACTAGATTTCGGCGGCTCTGTCCAATTGCGTCTTTTATTTTTATTTTCTTCTTATTATTTTTTTTATTGACCGGCTTTCTTTGAAAGATTGCAATTTGTCTTTGCAAGCTAAATGAGAATACGTTGTAGAAAAAAAATTCACTATTCGTTCTTATTCTTCGAAACGGGGAGTGGATGTGTCAGATACCAAACCAAGTAAAGCCAGCTATTTAAAAAAATCAAAACTATCGACGAGCTTTCATTTTCGTTCTTTCATGCTGGGAGCACTACAAATGGCCAGTAGGAAATTGCTTCCGATGAACACTGCCCCATCGCGTCGAATGCATGCAATTGATACATGCCCCCCTCCCTCTCCCACTTCCCTCTCCCTTCCCTTCCCCTCTTTCATGTCAGGGCAAAATCGAGTACTCGATATTCTTGGGGATTGCACCGGATACCACACCTCGCTGAAGCAGTGTAGAGGACACGCATATTTGTGTGTGTGTTGTGCGTGTATGTTGTTTGGGCTCGTTTGATTGTTGCTTTGAAAGGCGAGGAAACATTTCGAAGTTTGTTCGATCGACAAAGTTTCACGCAGTTCGAACTTTGAAAAATGCCGCCGACAACACGTTCTTCCCGTGGTGGGAAATTTACGAGAGTATCCGGGTTCTTTGACGTTTCTTTTCTTTTTTTTTTTTTAAGTAGATAGAAACGGGGGTTTTGCCACCATCTCTGGGAGCATCAAGATAACTTAACCATAGTGGCAGCAAAAAACGAAGCGAACGTTCGTCACTTTCTTTCTCCGCCAACTGCGAGCGAATTTCGCTCAAATCTCCGAACGGCGATTTAATATTTCACTCTGACACGCCTCTCTTTTCTTATTTTGAGCTCCTGTCGATTAAAAAAAAAATCGCAAATATTGTTTTACAGCGGAAATAACGTAGCGCATCGCATACTCTTTGATTTTGTATTTCGCGCGTTTCGTTGCTTTTGATATTGTAGTTAGATTGTTGTTTATTTTGTACTCGAAACGACTATGGTCACTGAAAACTTTAAGAAAAGCAGGGTTTGGCGAGTCCCGGGCATCTAATCATCGCTTTGCAGCCCATGGAAGCGTCGAAGGACCAATCACGGAGCGAGAAGCTCGAAGATAGTAAGCCACAGCCTGCGCTTTATTGAAGTGACTGCTGTCGAGGCCGGTTATAATAAAGTCGGTTATAACGAAATAGCGGCTACAGCCAAGCGATCATGATTTCCCATTCCCTTTTGCACTTCGTTATAACCGAAGTCGGTAATAACGAAATAGCGGATATAGCGATGCGATCACGATTTCCCATTCCTTTTGCGCTTCGTTGTAACCGAAGTCGGTTATAACGAAATAGCGGCTACACCGAAGCGATCGCGATTTCCCATTCTCTTTTGCACTTCGTTATAACCGAAGTCGGTTATAAGTTATAACGAAATAGCGGATATAGCGAAGGGATTACCGATTCCCTTTGACTTTGTTATAACCGGTCTCGACAGCTCAGACTTGTACAGCACTCGTTACAAGTAATGAAATCACTCGTAATCGATTACTTTTTTTAGTATTTTTTTATTTATTTGATTAGATTTCTTAAGAAGTAATCGCAAGAGGGATTTGACTACTTTTAGAAGTACTGAAATACTCGTTACCGGTACTCATTTTCCCTTCCCCTTTTAATGGGAACCTTTTGTTTCTACAAGTGTCCTACCGAGGAACTTTCAAACCAGGTCTGTGAAGGAAGGATAGTTTACCGAAATCGGTGGATTAAGAGAACACGTAGTTCATAATTTGGTCATTCTAATGTGCTAATCGACAATAGAAAAAAAAACTTTTTTTTTATATTGACGGCAAAATGTTTTGTTTTGAGAATTTGACGGAATCGGGAAAAGTGACGGTTACTTTTTGAATTAACGACCAATTATACATTTCTTCTCAAGTAAGCAAGTGATATAATTGAATGTTTTTTAATCAACTGTAATTGTAATCGAATATTTTTATTTTTATTTTAATAACGTGTACATAGCTGCAATAGCTCCACCTGCACACAAGAGTCTCACGGGGCATTTGTGTTTTAGCAGACCAGTAAACGGCGCAAAGCATTCAAAACGACAAGCCTCTAAAGATGGTCAACTCTGTCTATGCTTAAATCGACCCATTGTCTCCCGTGGTTTCTTTGCGGCTTGTGCTGTATTCCATGCATCTACACTATATACTATACACTATGCACTATGCACTATACGCTATACACTACACACTATGCTAATATAAAACACAGAAAAAGTTTATATACTTCATCAATTCGCGACTCCAGCGAACTATAGAGGGCGCGCTGGTCAGGCGAAATGGCGGACGAAAGGAGGTCGTTTTCGTCATTCAACACGCGGACCACCATAAATGTCTTGCACTGCAGCGTAAAATCGGTGTTACATATGAAAGCAAAGCGATTTTTCGACAGTAGAAACCTTCTTCTAGTCAGTGCGTAGGAATGACACGGCGGAAGCATAAAAGTAATTACTGGGAACAATGTTTGTTTCTATGCTGCCTATACGAGAACCAAGCAGCGATAGCAGACGACAGAGTCGAAACGACCTCCTCTCTGAGCTTCTCGGCGCTGCCGCTACGCGGCGGCGATTTCGCTGGAGTCGCGAATAGGTGCCTGCTTTCCTTCTAGTGTGTCCCAAAAATTATTTCCGGTATCTTTTATTATTGCAAAAATAAACGACTCATTATTGAACGTTCAGCCTCTCTCCAAATGTAGCGCTAGTGGTTTCAACCAGGTGCCGAAGATTCAGAACTGACCTTCACCCTGTTCGATGATTTAGAAGAGATTTTCTGAAAAATTCAATGAAAAAATGGAGCCTGTTCTCGATGAACGTCGCCATTCAGCTCCGTGTATTGGAGGGCTCTGTAGGTCGCCATTCCACCATTGTAAATTTCAGAAAATAACTCTTTTTTAATAAGGTGACGGTTAGTTCTGAAACATTGGCGTCTGAGTTCTGACCGTTCTAGCTCTACATTTGTGCGGAAAGAATGAGCGCTCGGCGATGCGTAGTTTTTTTTTTTTTTGCGATAGAAATAAAAAAATTATAATTTTTATTTGGGTTGGGGGGGGGGGGGACTTTCATTTTGAAAACTTTTGCATCGCTCTCATAGCCTTGATGCTTCAAGAAGTACAAATTGTGTTTTTTCCTTGACATTTGATCCCGAGAGTCAAAGACAGCATAATAAAGGCAGCGAGTGGGGAGTCTTGAACATAATATTATTCCTCAGTGCCCCATTAGACTGAGAGAGAGAGAGAGAGAGAGAAAGAAGACAGTATTAGTTGATGAGGATGCCAAAGAATTTGCACCAACTTGATATTGATTTTGCTTCGTGCATTGTTTTGCAGCCGATCTGGACAACGCAGACGTCTTCTACATGCTCCACCAGAAGGCCAACGTCACCAGGGACAGCTTCGTGTTCAAGGTTGTCGACGAAGGTGAGTCGAAAATGCATCCGCGACACGTTTTCGCACTCTTGCGCCTCGAACGACTTTCTTTTTCTCTTTTTTTTTGCGATTTTCAAAACAACAACAGTTAAATCTAAAAAAAAAAACAATAACAGCCAACAAGCACTATACAAAACCTTGAAAAACAACGTGTACGAGTCTTCCAACTTGAGCTCAATTGGATCAGCGTTCAAGTGTTGCGGTATTTACGTCCAAGTATAGACCAAAGCTCCAGGTGTCATTGACGAGCTTGTTTAACCACTCCGATCTTTTTCCGACGCTATATAGAAACAGCAATTTGCGATCAGCCTCGCGTTAACTACGTCTCGGCAAAACGAAATACGTAAGACTGTTCGGAGAGCAAGTCGCCTGCTTTTTGTGCAGGGGGTTGTGGTGACTTCAGAGCGACGCCGAGCTCTGATTGGCTTTGATTGGAAGAATTGTGGCTGGACCTCCATGCTAGATGCCTCAAAATCTACCCACTATTATTTCTTTATTTCAGTCGGCCAATAAGAGTTTGGCATTCTGACATCATCGCAACCCAAGAAGCAGACGAACTTGCGCTACGCATACTCCGTTTCTGACGTCACGAATGGACGGAGCCAATCAGGCAGCGCCAAAAGTGCATCGTCACGGCGCTCGTCTTCTTTGTGCGTCTGCTATCGCCGACTGAACCAGTCACGCATTAGAGAATACCCTATGATCCTGCGTGATTTTTTTTATGCGTGATAGGTGATAGGCGTGATTGACCCACGAAGTCAACGAGCGCCCTTGACTATCCACTTCTCGGCGCTGCTGTGATTGGATCCATTGGGTCGTTACGTCAGCTGGTTTTGGGAGTGAAACGGTGTATATATACCGCTCACTAAAGAAAAGAAAAACAGAAGCAGAAGCGCAGCCTAGCTTATAGCTAGGAGCAAACAAAAAGTCCAACGTTATGGCCCACTCAATGCGTGCTTTTGAATTGATTAGTGTGCGATATGACGCAGACGCAGAAATGACGCGAAACCCGTAACGCTGTCGTTCTTGTTTTGGCACTGCTTGACTGCCCCTGTGGCTTAGTATTTTTACTGAGTCACTGATAGCTGATGAATATTAGGATGTGCCTGTCCGTGATAGCATTCGTCGCCTTGCGGATAATCCTTTTTTTTTTAATATCGAGTTAACGTATTTGCGTCCGGGTCTCGCATGGAGACGAATGGGGACGTTTAGCAATACCCGCGGAAGCTACATCTTTCCGGAGCATATAACCTGGCTACATTCTAAGGGAACAAACAACAAACATAACTAAAAGACCCATCAAGCAGTGTTGTACACGTTCCTCCAGAACAGGAACGAAAGCTCGTTCCTGGTTCCTTCTCAATCTTGGAGCGAGTTTCGGTTACATGTTCCATTGGCTTGAAAGGAACGCGTTCCCGTTACTTTTCTAAGATTGGAACGTGTCGTTACCGAAACGTTACGTTTCTATTTTTAATTAAACATCGCGTGTGCTAGATAATCCGCGGAAAAAAATAAAGTACGCAAGTGAAAATATCCACATCCAACGTATACGTGTCGTGTCGCCACAATCACACTTGCTTCCGTCCTTTGTTTTCGACTATACTATATCGGACACCTCCCCGTCCCGTAAAGCCAAAATTAAATAACCTATAGCAAAAAAAGAAAACCGCTAACATGTTTACTGAATTTGGGTAAAATTGCAGTAAATATATAGACAAACAAAAAAAGGACGCCATTCTTCCTGCCGTTCACTCGGAAAGGTTACGAGTTCCCGTTCCAGTCCCACCGACGCAAGACGAAACGGATTTGTTCCTACGTTACTCCTAAAAGGAACGCGTTCGAGGAACGTCATTCCTTGGAACGCCGTTTCGCACAACACCGATATCAAGCACATACGCAAACGTTTTAGGCTTGAGGCCTGTTCACCAGAGAAACGTAATTGCAAACAATTATTATTATCACCCAACGTGACTCGAGTTGCCTAGAAGATTATTTTTGTTGTCCCCGCGGACAGAATTTCGCACTTGGTCGCGTTAGCAGGACTAGACCAAAAGCGATAGCATCTACGCTGAAAGGTCCCTATCAAAGCCGACGGGCATGTTCTTCAGCGTCTATATGGGATATAGTCAGGGGCGTACACACTTGTTTCTGAGTGTGTGTGTGTGGGGGGGGGGAGAAGCAAACCAGACCCCCCCCCCCCCAAGGGCCAGTGCCCTTGGTATGCCTTGGGCGCCACCGGTCAGTGTTTGCCCTGCCCAGTGGCGGCAGTTTCAGGGGGGGGGGCAAACACATGCCTTGCCTCCCCCTCCCCACTCTGAGAACTGGGGGGGGGAACAAGTGCCCCCCTTGCCCCCCCCCCCCCCCCGGTTTGTACGCCCATGGATAAAGTGTATCGTATTATAACCTTTCGATCGCTTATCACCCCCCAGGCAAAGAAGTGTCCAGTCACTGGGCTGTGGACGGGTGCGTTGTGTCTCATATTGCGCAGGAGTGAACTACTCCACGTGCTCCATACGTCTTCCACAGTTCAATAGACAAGGATGGCAGCGCTCAAAAGGCAATAGTTGGAATGATCTGTGCCCGAGGACAACTTATTGAGGCAACGCAGCAAAGCAACGCCACTACAGAAAATTCTTAACAGAAAACAAAAAAAGGAAACCTTCGTAAGTGGATTAATAAAAGAAACTCGCTAGGACGCTGCGAACCCTCGCGGCGGGGGGACTGAACGAAAAAAAAAACGCAATGCAGAATCTGCTCCCCGCTGGCACTCAATGAAACAACGCTTTTTGCGCCTCCAGGGATCAGGCGGTCGGTCGCCAAGGTTCAAGACGGAGGGAAGCCCCAAACTCGACGGGCAGCCGCCGCTAATCTCATGTCACGGCTCATTCTTCGCGCGTGCTCGCTCCGCAAACGACATCTCCCAACGGTGCACCGATGTACTTGGCGGGACACCCGCACCAGCCAACGCTCCCGCCCTCTTTAGAGTAACTGTATACGCTCAAGAGTCAATACCATCTAGAAAAGAAGGCCTCCATATTTCCCATTTAGACGTCATCACTTGAGGATCCACGCAACGTTGTCTATAGACCAAATAAACTTTCTCGCGTCACGCTACTGTGGTGGCGCTGCTGTCGGTACTGCGCATGCGCCGATGCTTCGGCTCCAGCCCGTCTCGCAGTGTGTCACAACAAGTGCGATTCTAGCACGCTGCGACGCCAAGACAGACCTGTCTGCCGCTTTGCGGCGTCTCTCGTTGAGCTTCAGCGTGTTTGCCGCTTGGTCCACTCGCGATGACGTCACGGGCGGGCCTTGTCTTGTAGGCGGTATTGATACGCCCCGCTTGCTAGTTCCTCCCATACACGGCGAGCAGTCCGCCAAGCGTGAACCGTCCCCAGATGTCCTACTGGGACAAAAAAAAACGCCGGGGTTGCTCTCTTCCCACTCTCTCAAAATTGCACGGGAGTGGGAAACAGAGACGACGTCCTCCCGTGCAAAGGTGCACCCAGCTCACCCCCAACCAAAAGTCACGACCCGTGACTGCTCCAATAGCCGGCGTCACGGTGTAGGCAGGGCACGACCAATTTTAGATTGCGCAGTGTGATGCCCATGCCGTCCCGCACGAAGAGACGAGCTGGCTCAACAATGGCGGCGCGTGCCACCGTAAAAACCGCGGGCATTTGGGATCGCTTTTCTGTCAATGATATTGCGGCGTTAGCCAACAAGAGCTTCGAATCAGGAAGTGAAAAGCTTCAACGTAGCATGCCGCACCCTGCTTCTAATAAGGTGTCCTCTAATGTAGTAGGCCCCCTTACTGCAGACCAACCAATGTAGGAAGGTATCTGCTGTTAAATAGATTGAAAGACTTCGAAGAACAACTTTTGGACAACCTCAAGGGTCAAGGAGTCTGCCATTTTGAAGCTTCCAGGAAGTTTCTCTCGTCTCTCTCTCTCTCAAAAGTGTGGCGTTCGCTCATTTGTTATAATACTTAGTTTATTCATTCAGAAAAAAAAATAATCCTAGGGGCTTCAGGTTCACGTTGGTTGCGATACCTCGGAAAAAAACACCTTACAGTTGTCACAAGTGCATTGTCCTTGCCATATGTTACGAGAGTTAGTTCATAAATTTGAACAGGAATCTTTTGAAATACTGTGATTATAATGTGTGTAAGAATGTCTTCCTTGCGGTCGTTCCAGCGGTGGCGTTCTGGTTATTTGTTACATGAATCGCGACATCAATTCTAACAGAAATATTAGGGCACGAGACAAGCCGCGCACGTGCGAACTCTCTCAGCGAATAATCGACTGTCAGTTTGGTATCTTACTTGGAACTGACTTTTCGCTATGAGACTTAAAGGTGCACTAAAGACGTTTCTGAAATCGTCTGTTCTTGGTGATAACTTTTCTTACGGGCACCAAGCATCCTAGAAATCCAAAAATTATGCTTGTGCGACGTCTATTTCTCTACTAAAAATGTGATCGAAGTTCATGCGACGTCCCTTCTGAGCGGAAAAATCTAGAGCACGGAATTCAGTGGAGGCGCCGGCGGCGTGACGACGGCGCGCGTCAGCTAATCGCAAGCCGCCTCTGTCGGAAAGGCGGCTTGCGATTGGCTGGCGCGCGCCCGTCGTCACACCACCGGCGCCTCCACTGAATTCTGTGCTCCAGATTTTTCCGCTCAGAAAGGGGCGTGGCACGAAATTCGATCACATTTAATAGGGAAATAGACGTCGCACGAACATGATTTTTCAATTTCTGGGATGCTATACTTCGTTTCACCTTCCGTCCAGACGCAGCGGATGCTACGAGGGAACGGGACCAATCAAGCAGCGACAAAAGTGCAAATCACTAGGCTTGTTCTGTTTACGATTGGTTCAGCGATGATAGAACACAGAGAGAAACATTACGAACACCATGATGGTGCCCTTTTGACGCTGTCTGATTCGTTCTATAATCTCGTAGCATCGGCTGCGTCTGGACGGAAGGTGAAACGAAGTATAAAACCCCGTTGAATGAGTTATATCACCAAGAACAGACGACCTCAGAAACGTCTTTAGTGCACCTTTAGCACGTTCGCTGCTTGCTTCAGGTTTTGAGGAGGTTCCAGAGGGCACATATGTTCAATGAAGGTCCATATAACATCTGTGGGACGTAAGGACAATTCGAAGACGTCCGCAGAATCATTATAAGATCTGATGCTATATGAGAAAATACGGTACACCTCAGTAAGCTGCCGTAGAGGGAGGTTTCTAGATTCTGCGGAAAAAAAGGAGAGAGAGAGAGAGAGAGGGAGAGATAAAGAGTGATTACTCTATGGCAACTGTTAGAGCTCAAAATAATTAATGAAGCGCGAACTCTTATAGTCTATTCATATTTTGATTAATCACATTGTGTGTATCTTCATTACCCGATTCCTTGTTATTTAAAGGATACTGTTGCGGAGAGATTTACAAGTGCCTACTGAACACGGTACCCTCACCTTTTCCACTCTTTGGGCCTCAATAGCGCAATACGAACAAAGCATGCAGTTCAAATTTAAGAGTAAAAGAAATTTCGGACGTCCTCGACCTCTCGAGACTTCCACAAGAAAACAGGTTCGCTTCGCGAATACCTTTTAATAGAAAACAACAGGCCAACTCATGTTTCTAACGGCATGTCTTTGGCTGCAAATTTGCGCAAACGCAAATGCTTCGTTCGCCCCCCACCCCCTCCCCCCCCCCCCAAAAAAAAAAAGAAAAAAAAAAAAAAAAGAACAATTTGTGTTTTTAGCATGTACGATGTTTACAGCTTCTGTTGACGAACGCGCTTGTTTACATGAACAGTGAGTGAGATCCATGTCTTACACCGTGGCATCCGGTAACTTTGCACTTCCCTCTTCTCCGGATGAGTTGTCGTGTGCCAGCTTGTTACGGCCTCCACTGCTGCGGGGTGCTCCGGTTCGTAGTGGAAGGCTGCTTCCATGCGGCGTGTGCGAAGCCTCTAAAGTAGATGCCGCTGCGACGAACCGTTGCTGTTGAACTGCTGAACTCTCCTCGAGGGAGGGCGCTACAGATCCCCCTCCTCTTTACACGCACTCGAGTGTCGGGAGTGTCAAGCGTACGCGGTAGCCCCTCTAAACTCGTCAAGTGCGGGGTAGGGGTCCTCATGACGAGCTGTCAACTGCTTGAGGAAGGGGAGGGAATGACGCTGCGGATGACAGGAAGAAAAAAAATGGCCTTCCACTTTCTCTACGTATGCCACTTATATGTCCGTTCGTGTGTGTCCCCCCCCCACTGACAGCGGAGTCCACCACTCTACAAGTCTGACTACTAGTATGCAGTGCTCTGTACTTTTGATTCTCTTATCTTTTGTTTTTTTTCTTATGGGGTGAATCATGTTCTCCTTGTCTGTGGAAAACGGAAGATCAAGGCTGAGAGGAGCACGCGAGAATCCCACGCTCATTTTGTGCGCTTTTTTTGTTGTTGTTGTTTTGTTTCTTAAGCTCGTTTGCACTCAAGACTCCCTCGTTAGTGCGCATTCTTGAGTGATCTTTTCTTTGCATGCTATGTTCGGAACCTTTAAAACAATTTTTTGTATCAGCTGTTTTCCGGTAGATGTATGTGCAGTTCTCCTGAGATGGTCTCTCAAAACGGAAACAGTTCGTTTCTCTGCAAAACACACTAGTTTAATTAATGCCTGTAGTTCCAATAAAGCCCTACAAATCTTAACATAAAAAGAGACCCTTTGTATGCCCAGTATTTCTGAACTTTAGTTTACCAAATCAAAACTGGCGAACCACTCTGCATTGTTTTGCGTTCTGGATGCGGCGTGTGGGAGCATCAGTTGTTTTAGAATGCGAGAGAAGAAACTACATCTACAGTTTAAAGTCTAAATAGCACAGTCGACAAATAATTTAATTTGTATACATAATTTTGCTGAAAGTGAGGACAATTTTAGCTCCTGTACAAAGATGGTACCGCAAGGCGATTGTAACAGCTAGCGCTTCCGTATGCGTTGGGTTTGCTGACCCGAGGTAGCGAAAGAAAACTCTTAATAATCTCCTATTCGCTTATCATTTCTAAGTAGAAGTCTTATGTGAACATCACTTCAGATTTGTCAGACTAAAAGGAAGATGAAATGCCACAAGTGTTTGGCTTGTCTTCCAAAATCGACACTCGCATAGTGTTTTTGAGGCTGCTGAACTGCGTGCACCATTTCTTTCAAATTAGTCGGTAGTCCTGCCACTTCCACGAAGCTGCTAGTTGAGGTATTGATGAATAGTTCCGGACATTCATACGTTCTACAGCGAAACAACGATCAAACACTCGAACGTGGTATATCAAGCGGCATTCTGTTGGTTGAACCTTAGCTGATCGCTGGTCAATACTTACGACGTGAAAACATGTTTAAAATTACAAAACAGGCCGTCTGCTTAGCGACAACGAAAGGCCTGACCCGGTGATCTGAGAAAAAAAAAAAGCCTCCTGTCCTTGAGGCTTTGTCGTAGTTCATGCTGTTCGGTTTGCACAAAGAGACAGGACTCACAACAATCAACCGACCACCTGCATTTCCATGCTGACCTCTGAACCTTCAAGAGCTGGAAGGAGCAGGGTCAGAAACACCGCAAGTCAGCAAGGAGAAAAAAAAAAAGCCGAGGCGTCCAGCCGTATGCAAATATTCATAAAGCTTGAGCCTCCACCTACTAAAACAGCAGACAAAAAACGTAGTTACGGACGTCCGTACGATGGCAGGCAGTCAAGTCCTCGAAAAGGTGCAGGGCGGCGCTCCAGGTCACCTCAAAGACACCAGGTGTCGAAACATTCCTCAAACTTCTACAAGAAAAGCAACACAATGCGACGTATCATGCAGCTGCAACAACTGCGGGGGCATCCAGTTTTGCATGGGTGTAAACGCGTATGTTTCCAATCGACGGCCCTCAAGGTCAGGGCTAGGTCATTTCCAGAAGGCATTCGTCTTGAGGCTTACGCGATTGCCATCTCTGCCCATCGTTCTCCAAAGTGCCGGTTGAAGACAGGTTTGATTTGTAATCCTCCACGGAATCTGGACGATTCTTTTTTTCTTTTTTTTTTCGCTTTCTACGATAAGCGCCTTATTTTTTTTTCTCGGTCCCCCCTGATCTTACCGGCTTCTTGAAAGACGCGTTCGTTGAATCGATCGGTCATTTTTATAAGAGCAATCGGATAACGCACCCCCTCTGATAACGCTGCGTCACGTACCATCCTGTTTGGCTCGAACGTGTGTAGGGAACTCTTCGTACCATTCATCAGCGGGGCTTATAGAATTCACCAACACGTCGGGATCCACTCTGTGTCACTGAACCACATGCAGTTAAGGACGTCTTGCCTTCCTACTCGAGACTGCAAAGACCAATATATATATGCACTAAAGAAACGCGAACTTGAGCGGAGATATTACTAACAAAGTCCAAATCTATCAAGATTCCTTTGTTGTTTCTATACAGAGAAAGACCGTATACAGCGATAATTGAGTAGGTTCCATTCTGACAAGATTGAGCGAGCTTGGACACCTCCCGAGTCGAGGCAACCGAGGAAGCAGTGATAAAGTCCCAGCCGAAATTCGTTATGCAGACAACTATGGGAATATCACTGGAGGTACGCAAATGATTGAGAAGCTCTCGAAATCTCGACGGTGACCATTTATTATATATGACCTCCGACACCGGCTATCTGGTTACAAGTAACGTGACCGTGACCCATTTACTATGGCACCCACCGTTATGGTATTTATGCGTGGCTATATCCTCGTCTCCTAACTTCGGACGTCGTAACGATCAAGTCTGAGACCCCGTTTTTCCATAAATCACCCAAGATGGAGCGAACGAAAATGCAGTTGTCAGTTGATGCATCTGCCCTGAGGGTATAAGGTCACATTCTCCTGCCAGGACAAGTGATTTCCACGCTGAATTTGAACCAGAAAGACATGGGTGCTTATAACCTCTGTTTATCATGCAGTAACTTCTATGTTCCGCAATGAACTTTGAGATCAAAACAAAACACTAAAACGTTCTTTCACTGTCACGGTTAAGGCGCGCCTTTCAACATTTCATGCCTCAGCAACACCAGCGAGAATAAACAAAGTCTGTGCGCTAGAATTTCCACGTCATCGCAGTGATGTCGAGCGCTGACGCTGACTTTTGACGCGAGGGCTGCTTCAATGTTCAGCTGGGCTTTGTGTCTTACCATTGAGTCGAAGCGCGCCCGGCGTTGGTCTCGGACCCACTTGTTGAGTTGGCACCTTCCTAGGACGACGACGTCTCACAGGTTGTAGAACGAGACTGCTCGTTAGGCCTCGATTATCCTATAGGCGGTGTTGGCCTCAGCCAGAACAGAAGACTGCGTTATCTAAGAAGACCATAGTCAAGTGTGGCCGGCTTATTACCACACGACAGCCAATGAGAACTTAGCATCACCCAATGACAGCGTCAAAAGTCAACCGTGGAATAAGGGACTCCATCATAATTATCCTTACCCTGTTACCTGTTGATAACTATTAAAAAAAATGAGTGGTGAACCACTTCTTGTGACAAAACAGCTTTTTCTTATCTGGATTTTAAGCAGATTGTGGTTTCGTGGTACTGTGGACTAAAATAATCAGTGTCTGGACTGTGTAGAACATCAGAGCGAATCTGCAAGATTCTAAAGAAAACAAATAAAAAGCGCGAAAATTCAATCTATTAGAGCTTCTAAGCAAAAGAGTTCGCAGTAATAAACACTGGGAGGACCGCAGTGCTCCATTGCCCGGCTCTGCTTTTTCAGCAAGAACGTTAAGGCCGCTCGCCATGCTTTAATGGGCTACACATTGTAGCGGTGTTTACGATTATGTGCTGAATGTAGGGAGCCACAGTTTCTTTTCTTTTTTATTATATCTTTTTAAAGCAGAGCTGTAACAACAAAAACAAAAAAGCGAAGGATTTCTAATTCTATACAGAAGCCCGGTTAATTATAAATTAAATATATCTTGTTTTTTGCTTCATGCCTGGCTTTCTCTTGTCATCACTTTGCTACCTAAAACGAACGAGTACCTAAAATAAAATACCCGGAAGGATTACTTTTTTATATTTATTTATAGTTCCTATCAACATCCAGGAGCGTGTGACGTAAGTCGAGGTAGCTTTCTTAGATATAAAATCAGCGTTGGTACATCTTTTTTTTCCCCGGGTGGCTATAGACGTTTGCAATAAAATAACCACAAAAACGTATGCTTTTTTGTTGTTAAAAAAAAAGAGATAGTGAATCGAGTGAGCAATATGATTCGTAATCGTATTAGGTGAACACTTCTTCCTCCCTGATTTTTTCTTCGGCGTCCTTATCTGCCGATGTCGCAATCTGATTGGCTACGGAGTGGTAAGATATGCTCAGGAGTCGCCACGCCCTGCGTACGTTGTCTATAGATCAAGGTCCCTAAACTCGTCTAAGACAAAGTTGGAGCCGAGAGTTCTCGGAGCGCGCCGATTGGACGTCGGCGAAAAGACCGCGCGAAGTCATCTTCGTGATAGGCCAATCGGTGCGCTCCGTCCACTTCGGCCCCAACTTTGTGCTTGACGAGTTTAGGGGCCCAACTCAACTCTCTGACGTCACGCCACTGTGGGGACGCTGCTGTTGGCACTGCGCATGCGCAGAAGACGCTTGCTCTCACGCGAATATGGTTTCTGCGCAGGCGCATTGCCCTCGCCTGGTGTTGGCCAACGCTGGCTTGTTTCTAACAACACCGCGAGTTGGTGCATAGTGAAATATGTGCGGCCGTCATTTATTTCACACTCCTTTTTAGTCAAACCACTGAACAGTGTGAGCACGTCATGGCGACAAAATGCAGGCCAGACTAACTCCCCTCCTCCCTTGCAGGCAAACAAGGCCGCCCTTAGTTTTGTTCGGCGACATTCGCTGACCATGGGACAGCCAAACACGTCTTACCTTCCACGGACCTCCGCGGCCCTCGCTTAATACGTGTTACATTCTTTAGTAGTCAGCTTCGCATAATCGTGAATAGTAGCGAACACTCTTAAGCCGGGGTTACACTGCTTATATACATCATACAAAAGACTGTTTGCGTACAGATTCGAACGCGATTCACCGCCAGATCCGTGCTTCGAATGCCGCATGGCAATGAGTTTGAGGAGAAACTTGGCAGGCGGCATTCGAACCACGGATATTGCGGTGACGCGTGTATGCAGAGTGTCTTTTTGTATGATGGTTGAGCAGTGTGACCCTGGCTGTATGTCCGAAATTTACGCGGGGCCTTCGCGAAGCCAAGTCGTATTTTAAAGCAAAGCTCGTGTTTGCATAGTACGCTTCGTTTCATATTTTGGCACAATGATGTCTGTACGTTTGGTGTGTCCAGCAGAGCCGGTCCCATCGAGCAAACGTTTTGATCAGCATAAAGCGCGGAGGAGCTATGCGGGAAAAATAAAATTGAGGGAGAGGAGGATACGACAGCGCGCGGAGTCGTCAGAACACTGAGCTCTGGTTGGAATCAGCGAAAACAAAATGTCGCCGTAGCCATGGCCTCCTATATACTGACAAAGCCTGGCATATCGACACGAGAAGCGCTCGCCGAAATAGAAAAGGTGGAGCGGCAGACAACGGATGAGAGGAGAACCACGTGACTGGCGCCCCGCTGCGGCGAGACACCGAAACACACTTCTCCTGAGCGAGCAAGTGTGTTTCGGGTCCACGCCGCTGCAAAAGCTGTGCCCTGACGTCCAGGTTCCCCGAGAAATGGCTCTTTGATGCTCTGTGCTACCAGATCCTCGCGCTCTAAATCTGCGACCGGGCACTCTATGGCTCCGTCGTCGAACTGCCAGGCTTTGAGAGCATAGAGGAGGCTATGCTTTAGCGTATATATTTCGCGAGAGATTTCCGTGGCTATAGCGGGGATTCCTGCCGTCACTTCGAGCACGGATCCAGCATGAATTGAGCACAATCAACGAAAAGTTTCTATTGCTTGAAGTTACCGCCGAGTAAACTGCACTCTTCTGGCTAACATTCGCCGACTATTAGCGAAACGTGTTTCTAACGAGGTATTTCCGTTTGGAATGAGCTGTCAGTCGGTGACCTTCGAAGTACAAAACTAACTCCCACCTTCTCAGCGTGAACCCAGCCTCCACGCGCACACGGGGCGCATAATCTGCATATTTATGTCACTTCCGTACGGGCAGCCAAGAACCGGCGGGAGAACGACACAATGACTAATCGCACACACACCATTAGCCGTTAGCAGCGCTTTCACATTAAAACAGAGGCAGTAGAATGCTACAAATTTAGTTTAATGTCCTTCGCTTCGACGGCCGGAAAGATTAACGGTGCCAATAATCCCGAATAAAAACAAGAAAGAAGAAACAAAAACAAAGCCGACGCTTGCTCTTATTATGCTTATTGTCGTCCCGCCTTAATTGTTTTTCTCGCGTATTTTTTAGTTGCGCTCATTGTTGTGTTCTAGTTGTTGTTGTTGTTGGCCTTTCTGTTAGCAGGCGTGGTAGTGAGGGAGGCGGCGTGTGCTAGTCACGTCCGAGAGGGAGTGCCTCGCAGATATATAGCCCGCCCTCCCCCCCCAAAGGATATTTCGTCTTGGAGTTCGCCAAAGGTTAATAGTCTCTGAAAAGATACAACCTAGGCCGTCGAAAAATAAAAAAAAGAAGAACGTGGCGGCATTTTTAGACCTTCTTCGGGCGTCACGAGTGAAGGTGAAGATGGCCTCATTAACTGCCCTCATTAACACCTCTCGATCTTTAGTTTTGTAACTATTTTGCGCATGCGCGCGCCTTGGATCGAAGCGAGAGTTGGTAGATTATTCGAGGCGAGTCGGCGGCGGCGCTAAATACGCCGTTATTAATGGACTTCTTGGCGTTCTCCGAGCTTTTGATTAGGTCCTAAGTAGATGTTGTCTCAAGTGCTATCTGGTGGGGGCTAACGAGACCTGCCAGAGAGGAAATCCTGTTCGTGCCGGCCGCGAAAAAGAGGCCTCGACTAATAGGAAGCAGCGATTCTGTTTAGGAGAATTGCAACCGCATAAATTTGCATTCTGTATTTTTTTTTACTTTTTTATTTATGCAATTTTAATGAAAAAAGTTTATCGGCGACCCCAAACTAAATTTTCTTTCGGTTTATATATAACAAACTTTTACATACAAGGATCACTTGCCTACAACGAAAGTTTTTATACAACCCAGATTTGCATAAAACGAAAATTTGCATATAACGAAAACATGCATACAACGAATTTACGCGTTCATTGAACATTTGTGCACACAAAAGCTCGATACTATCAAAATGCTATACACGCCGAGCGTTCTTATGCATCGAAAGCCCGCTGTTTATATGCTTTTTCTGTATACCCTTTTTCCTATTTAAAATAAAAAGAGTGGACGAATAAGCACGTGCCTGTCTGAATGTGTTGAAACGCAAGTGCATGTAAATCGAGCAGTCCGGATTAGAGTAACTGTATAGGCTCTGCTTGCAGAGCAGCAGATTGTACGTGAATGCTGCGTCGGCGGATTGGGTGGGACTCCTCTTCAATTGGTGCTTCAGCGATGGAACACGAACCCGTGCCGAATTCTGAAGCACCATTCAGCAATCTCAGCCGAGCTTTGCGTCAGAAACACAAATATAAATATTTCATTGTGTTGTCCCCACATGTTTAGTTCTCAACTTGGCCACAAGGGGCGTGATGGTCGGATCTTCTCCTCAACGACTTTATCTACTTTTCCACTAAAAAAAGGAGAAGGGAGAAATTGAGAAGGAGGAAGGGGGGGGAGATATTCATGAAGCCAACAGACTTAAACTGTGTGCACGACGCCCCCTATTCGCGAGACAGAATAAGCTCACTGAGAAAAATATAGGCTATCTGTCAAACGCCAAACCTTCCATGTTCATAAGTGCGCAGAAATACGCATGTTTGAGACCTATGTGTGGTTACCCTAAAGAGCCCCGGATGATCGCAAAGTATGGGGAGCCGCCATATAACGTTGTTTTCTCTGCAGAAAAACAAAATGCGTCTAAAGAACCCCGGATGATCGTGGGGCAGCCATATAACAACAAAAAATGAAAAAAAAACGCGTTTTATGGCAAAAAAAAACAACAAAAAAACATATGCAACGGTTGAGCGATTAGGTGTAAGTGAAACCCAGATCCAAGAATCAGCAAAATCGAGATTACCGCCGGTACAAATATACCTATATACCGAGCAGCAACATCTATACTATCGTCCATCTCGATTATCTCCTAATACCTCGTTAACGCCCACTTTTAAGGGTCTACATACGACACTTAGCCCCCCCCCCTCCCCTCCCCTCCCATTTCCTCAATGCACCAAATATGGCGAACCCTGCCCAGGTGGTTGTGTGCGGCATAAAGACGCCATTAGAAGATTACAAAGTAGACCCATAAGTGGCAGTGCTGTCTCCACAGACGCTTGGGATGGTGTCAAGGTTGTAAAAATTATCTTAGTATCTTTTTTTTTTTTTCTGGGACGGCTTGTCTGAGCATCTGATCGTATGTGCCATGTGGGCGCGTTCGAACACGTGTTCGCGTGTTTTTGCGCGTTTTTTTTTTGAGTGCGTGTGCTGTGTGCGAGTTGATACCAGTGTGGTTCTTGACTAAGTACGCTGGGTTCGGAAACTTAATGTTTTTTGTATATGTTTCTTTACACCGGATAGTCTCTCCCCTTGAAGCGAGTTTGATCGTAAATCAAATACAAGGTTGCTTCTGTCTTGAGTTTTACTGTTTAAATATACTTTGTTAGCTTCCTTTCTTTTTTCTCTTCGTCATAGAAACGGCGGTGGAGCAGGAGGATTACGAAACCCGTGCACGGAGCTTTATTTTGAAATTAACTAGAACTTGCTTGTAGGTGTTCTTCGATTGTCGAAGAAAATGAAAAACACGCGCTTCAGACTTTTTTCTGTTTTCTTTTTCTAATCGGTTATTTATTATCTAATAAATTCGTTTCATTTCGTTCCTTACTTTCATTTTCAGCGGTCAAACTTTTTCACTGTTAAAAGGGGTCAGGTTCGAATGTTCATGGCTTTGCAAAGGCGTACGTGTCCCAGTCTGGCCCAAGTATATTCGCACAGACCGCCACTGATTCAGAAGCTTCTTTGTCGCGGTGAAATTACGAGGATAAGAGGGGACTATTTCTTTGTCTTGCCTTCGGAAAGCTTAATGACGTAATTGTGGGATCGAAACCGCCCATCTGACGACGGTCGAGTTCGGCTGATGGATTGGACCCGAGAACTGCGTGAGCACTCCACTTCGGCTCGTAACAATCGAATCAATGCCTCGGCGGACGCTCGGGTAGTTTCCTCGTGTCCAACCACTGCGGTGATGAGAAGAGCTGAGCTCGAACAGTGCCTGAACTTCGGGAGTGGGCTAAAGCGCACACCCAGCTCGACGCGCGTGGAGCGAAAGCTCGCGCTGCATAACCCAGGGATCCTGGGTTCGAGCCCCACCCTGCCCGCTTCGATCTGGATGAGCATCGTACCGGCGTGCGGTCGTGTATCACTACTGCGTGGTGCACGTTAAAGACCCCAGGCTAGCGGTTGTACTGCACTGGCTAAATTGCTCATCTACAGCGAGTGACTCGTCGCAACTTTAAATGGCTGACCAACTACACGCTGTATAAATATCCCCCCCCCCCTGGACTTCAGCACGCGCTTTCTACTTTGACAACTCCAGCCGGTGGCTATGATTAACGTTGGCGGCATAGGATAGGCACCAGGCCACGTGACCGCTTCTTCTGGCTCCGAGTTGAGGCGACGAAAAATGTTCATATTCCTAGTACTCTTTTTTTTTTTTTGGCGACTGCCATTGTTTAGAAGAAAAAAAAACGAAGGGAAGCTTGTTCAGTTATTAACGTTAGGAAGTGATTCTAAGTAATGTTTAACGAAAGTAGACAAATAGTTTCGTGGCTCCTTTAAGCCAGCAGCCAAATTTAATTTTCAATTCCCCTTTTTAAAATATTTCTTTTCTTCTCAGCAGTGTCGGTTATTTGACAGAGGCTCAGCTCTTTTATTTCGGTTGTCGTAGCAGTTTCTTTGTTTGTTTCTTCAGTTAAACATACGCTTTATAAAACTTATTACCTCATAAATATTTACAGAAGGTCTGTGACGTCACCTGAGAAACAAACAAGTTTGTAGTCCCTCAGCGGATTATTCCGGACAGATTTTGTGCAGAAACAAGACAATAGTTTTGTAAATTTTTTCCCGATTATTGGTAATAAAATTAGCTGAGAGTTGCGATTGTCCTTGTCCACTTCTTCGTGTTCGTCCTCTGCGTTTGCGCATACAAGTTTACTCTTCACATGTCCAGCAAAATGAGGACGTTTTAGTCACTCGGAAGAGTTAACTAAAGCTGAATACGACACGATAAAATATATGTCCCGTTGGTACACTTCTCCGATGACCCTTAACGGCCCTTGCCACCACTTGAACAAGTTACAAGTGGTCTCTTTTTAACGATGATGTCACTTCTCTCTTGTACTCTATCCTTTATGGCTAGTCTCGCTTTTATATGTATTACACCGTCCGCCTCCGCCCCCAGGTTGTGAACTCGTAAAAGCGCGGTGATGGGGTGGTAAACGTTGAGTACTGTATAAAATGCTCTCGAGTCGGTTTATAAACGCTGTCGGGTTCTCAGCGGAGCTAACCGGCGGCATCTCATTGAGGGGCCCCTCCGGGCGAAAGAACCGGGGAAATAATAAACCCGGTCGAGTTTTCCAAATATGGTCCCGACGGCTTCGGTCTTTGATGTGACCCTTGGGGTTCCATCTGCTCAGCAGAAGCCGCTCGAGAAACGAACCAACCGACTGGTGTTTTCGCATGGCAGTCTGCTTCCTTTTTTTTTTTTTTTTGTCTTAGCAAAGAGACTTTTTATTTTTCCGTTCTTTCTTTGTTGTGTTAGTACTAACTCTCTCTCCCACTCCCCGGCGCGGGAAGGAGGAATTCTTTAGATAACACGAATATATGATCAGATCATGCATATCTAGATTATGAAATACTTACGAATATCATGTATGGAAAATAGACGAGTATATTATATACCTTTGCTGCTGCCCGCAACAGCCCCGCCCCCCTAAAAGAAGACAAGATATACATACCGTAGCATGGCGCTTATTTTCCAATACTTAGCACGGTTCGCCTGTTTTGTCTGAATCAGCTAGCTGTCCCGCAATCAGCCTATTTAAACCTAAAAAAAACCCTCAGATTTGTGAGCGTTAATTTCAAATCATCAATATTTTCTAGCAAAACCCACTAGAAGGACTCTTCTTACACTTCGTCGCCGCCAGGAATGGGCAGTATTTTTAAAAAAAAAGTATTTTAAATACGTACTTAAAATTATTTCAGTATTTTGCATTTTATACTTAACTGCATATTGGGGAATGCGTTCGTCAATTAGATTTAAATACTGAAAATTGTTAATTTTAAATACTTTGTACATTAAATGATTGCATCTTAAATACTGACTAAATAATTTTGGGCAATAGATGTTCTTCGCAATCAAATTTGATATTGGGCACTCGTCACGATGGAAGTAATTTACAAAGAGTATGAAACTTGCTGCTCTTTGCTTACAATACACATAGAAAAAAAAGAAAGAGCAGAACAAGGAATGAACGAGATGGGTACAATTATATTTACTTTTTAGTTGACCGACTTATTTTTCAGGCGTTGTATTAACGACATGTTGTTTGAAGAGGCTTTACTACTGCAACTGAGCGCCTGAGATGAAACTCATTCTCAATGCATTGTGTTTCGTGACGTTGTACCCGACTGTTTTATGACAAACGCATTTTATTTTTAGAACTACAACTTCCTTTTTAAATGCTTGATTTTTGTTATATGTACACTCCACTCTTTATTTAAGCACAGTACTTTTTTCCCCGGGGTTAAATTTAAGTTTAAGATGTGAAACACAAAAGCATTTGTAAAAGTATATGAGGATGATCAAATACTCTCGTTCTATTTATATCTTATATCTAAATACTTTCCTAAGAAGTGTAATTGAATTTGCGACTAAGTATATTTTCGTCGAAGTATTTTGTATTCGTATTTCAATGCATTCTTAAAGTATTTTGCCCATCCCTGGTCGCAGCCTAAAACGCCCGTTTTTTGTCGTTTGAACATTCGAAGAACTAAAGAAACAAAAACAAAAAGGACACCAAAACCTTCTCAACAAAAACAACAAGGCTCTTCAGAGACAAGACTCAATTATACCTTTTGTATTATACTTTTTAGCATGTCTGACAGCGCTTTTAGTCGGGTAGAGTAGGCCCTAAATATCGTCGCCCGTCGAACTGCCCAAGACTCATCTAAGCCTTTCCAGACGACCTCGGACAACTTGCCGCCTTACCAGCTCGGAGCAGGCGCTCGTTTGTCAGCTGGTCCGGGTTCTTTACCCAGTCAGTGTCGAATTTTGACAGGCAAGATTAACCCGTTCCCCTGGGTTCCCATGGCGATTTGTCGGGCTGCGAACAGGGCAGTCTGGATGCCGTGGTAGAAGACTCCAGAAAGCCACAGGGACCCTACCAGAGTCTCCAGACTCACGCAGGGCGGTCATCCTTCTTTTTTGCGCCCAATCTCCTAGCATGCATGGAGGCTGCAGCTACTAGGACTAGCTACGAGAACTGATTCTTCCAATTTGGGCTCTCCCACTCTTTCCTTTTCGTTCGTTTATGTACCTCGAAGTACCTTGCGGTGAAGATGCATGGACCTGGTCTTTACAGACTGTGGTCGAGAGAACCTTGTTTTTGTGGTCATTTCTGCAGTTCGGTTTGTTATGGCTGTTTGAAAACCCTATGATGACTTCATTAAGGCGCGAGCGTAGGCTTGAACCATCGTTCTTGTTTTCTTTCCTTGTGAAGTCATCGGCAACCCCTGGGAGCAGTTTTATGGTCCAGCTTTTCGACGAGCCTGGGTGAGAGAAGCCCGCAACCTCACCATTTAGCCTCCCTGGTTTTATCGCTTAGTTAGGTACTTGTTTGCTGGAAAGTTTTTAGCATAACGAATTATAACTAGGCCCGGAAGTACACACACTCCATCTCTTTATCTGAAAGTTGGTTAACTTGTCGGCAAAAAGTAGCATTCATTGTGATTAATCGTACTGCCGGTTAACGACTAAACTATTATTTTTGCTAGCATTGGTTTCGTGTATTTTCAACTTGGCAGTTGTTTCTCAGTTGCTAATCAGCTCCCATCTCGTTTGTGTTCGTCTTGTTTTTAGAAACGCAAAACATGTGCGGCAGAACTATGACCCAAGCTGAAATGGAGCTGTCTTTATCATCGTAATAATTTGTTCAGCTCACTTGAACTTCATTTTTGTTTGTGAGTATTGAGTCGAAAGGTTGCAGTCAAGGGTTGTCAATACAACTAGAGGGTATTCATTTCTCTTCTATGTTTATACCTTGTGGAAGCTCAACCAAAACCTGGCCATTTCTTTTTGTCCTCATTATTTTGAGGAGGCAAGGCGATGGTTTGCCATCAGCTATAGCTCGGTTCGGCCCGCCAAGTACGTGCCTTGCCATGTCTTTCGATGGAGCCACTAAGGCAGCGCCGAAAATGCATAGTCATGAAGCTCATTGTTTTTGTGCGTTTGCCATCATCGGCTAAACCATTCACGCACAGAAAGAGTATTTCAAGTGCTGCACCCGCCAGTATTATAAGTGCTAAGACGCCAGACGACGCACGCGACGTCCTTCTGAAAAGAAGTTCTGCCAAGGCTGCCGCCGTCTCGCGCTTGTAAGCTCTGCATACACTCCAGGTTAAGGTGAGGCCGACTAGTGTATTACACCTCCGCCGTGATGTATGCGCGGCAGGCCTGTGCAGAGTGCCAATTTCCTCCCACGATTCTTCAATCGCTCCCGCGGTTTGTTTTACGAGTCTCACTCTCTGACAAATTTCTCGTTTTCCGATCACGAAAGAAGAAAGAAGAAAAAAAAGGAAGAAAGAAAAGCTGCGTGAGATGTTAAACTCGCCGACTTCGTTCTTTCCGAAGACTTTGATTGGAAATCTAGAGGACGTGGGCGTTTTAGGCGCGTTTTTTTTTACTTTTCTTTTTCCGATCGACAAGTGCCGAGCGGGATTGCTTTGTGGTCACAGCGCACCGATAACTCGAAACGTGTTGTGAAGTTTCGCCGTGCTGGGCGTTGACTGACTGTTTATTTGTTTGTGTGTGTACGTGTTTGTGCGCACCTACTTATATGCACGACGTGATGTATGACGCGCTTGAGTCTCAAGGTTGATCAGAATTTCTGATAGTTCCAGTCTGTATACTGGCCACCGCCATGCCTTAGCTCGTATTGGTTCCGTTTTGATTTACGTCCGAATAGCGTCATGGTTAGCGGTCGGTCGCCCGAGCGCTGAGCTGCCTTCATCCTGTACCTTGAATTGGCAAGATCTGTTTTCACATGACCGCACCCCCCCCCCCTTTTTTTTTATTGTGAAGGAAAGGGTGGCGAGTGTCTCTCCATGGACGACGACTTTGCGACGGCTATAGGCTCCGCCTACTGCGCTTAATAAGCGAGTCACGTCGCTATTATTTCTTATATTTTATATTTACTGACAGCTTTTAAGAAACGCACTCAGGGCGTGGCTTCCAATATATCTCCTTCTTCCTTCTCAATTAGTTCACCTGAATTTATTATCAGCGTATGCCTCAATCTTATTGGCCGGGACGCAATAATAACATGTTCATGACTGGCCGCGCCATGTGTCCAATATCTAAGCAGGCCGCGACTATGGCAAAGATACTCGCACAACTGTAGCCGAATTCCTAACAAAGCACCAAAAACTCAACAAAAACATCAGAAGAGATGAAAATTGTCTCTACGGTAATAGTTACCGAAAAAAAAACAGTTCCGTGCAATCTTGGCGCCGCCTAACACAATTCCTACGATACGCACAATCTAAGGAAACCAAGTTGTGACGCCTTTGTCTTCTCAAAGAGGCTTCTCGGGTCATTATACACTCTAAAAAAAGCCCGTGCGTCTAATTTCCCGCACAACACTCGGAGAGCCAATTCCCGCAACTTACGCGGGCAGCTCAGCGAATGACGATGCCGAAACATATGTTTAGACCAAAACAACTCCGTCTGAGTTGTGACATTAAGCAATGCAAAACGTCACGCTTGCATTGCTTAATATCACAACTCAGACTACGTTTTTGGTCTAAACACATGTTTCGGCATCGTCATTCGCAGAGCTGCCTCCGTAAATTGCGGTGATTGGCTCTCCGAGTGTTGTGCGGGAAAGTAGACACATGGGCTTTTTTCAGGGTGTAAAGGACCGCGGTCGCACTGGTAATAAATATATCATGCAAAACCCAGTATCTATATATATAGTGCGAGGCGTGTTTCTTCTGTGTATGACGGGTCCGATAGCATTAGAGAGTTTTAGGAAACCGTATTTGCACATCCGATATGGTATACGATGGGGCCTTTGGTACGAACTGCGCATGCGCGAGTCTTCTGCGGTAGCGCATGTGCAGTTCGTACCGGAGGGCCCATCGTATACCATATCGAATGTGCAAATACGGTTTCCTAAAACTCTCTATGGACCGTTCGAAAACTCTCTACAGACACGTTTTCATCATACATGTGTTGGAAACAAGACCGCTTCGAACGCGCTTGAGGCGGGTGCGAAGAAAATTCTGTCGTCATGTACATGGTGCGTACACTGCGTCTTTTCTTTTAATTTTTTTACGATGTTCGATCATTGGGACTGCGGCTCGAGTGAAGCGCATCAATTTACTGCACATTTTATGAAAGATATATTTATCTCAGCAGCGGCTGAAGGCACAGAAAATGTACACGGACTCGTTTTTTTTCTCTCTTCTTTAAGTGCGTTTTGTTTGCGGCTGTTGTGAGTGCGACGGTGCATACACAAGAACAGGGGCGGATGTATGGGTCAGTTTTGTGCGTATGTGTGTGTGTGGGGGGGGGGGGAGGAAGGGTGTCCGCAAAGAGGTGTAACGTTCAGAACCGATAGAACGTCACAAACGTACCTGACATCACGGATGACGCTAACTGCCATTAAACCAAAACGAAACATTTCTTTAAAAAAAATGAAAGCCGTTTACAACTCCCTGTAACGCCGAAATTAGAGCGCAGCTCTTGAGGAGGAGGGGAAGGCACGGGGGGGGGGGGTCACGTGACCTCGAGGAGGGGGGGGATTGTCCCTGCTAAATTTAGCGGGGAAAATTTTCCTGCGAGATTGAGCGTAGCCAAAATTTTCCGCTAGATTTAGCGGAGAAAATTGTCCCGCTAGAATTTAGCGGAGAAAATTTGATCCGGTAGATTTAGTCGGGGTAAGAATTTCCCGCTAGATTTAGTGCGGGAGAAAATGTTCCGTCTAGATATAGCGGGAGAGAATTTCCGGACTAGATTTGAGCGGGCAAAATTTCCGCTAGATTAAGCGGGCAAAATTTCCTGCTAGATTTAGCGGGGATTTAAATTTCCCGCTAGATTGTTGCGTGTTTTAAAATTATCCGCTAGATTTAGCGGCCGTCGAAAACTTTCCGCTAGAATTTAGCGGGTCGAACGATTTCCTGCTAGATTTTAGCGGAGAAAATTTTCCGCTAAATTCTAGCGGGGAAATTTACCCGTCATGCACCGTCGCGGTTACAGCCGACGGCGACGCCGCTCATGCCGGAAGACGTTGCACCTAGAGCTGCGCTCGAAAAAAAAAAAATCTGGCGTATGCTTTTTATTTTTCTTTTTGTATAAAAGTTGCCCTTGAGGGCGAGGGCGGGTTGTCTCACTTTACCGCCCCCACCCCCTTCCGCCCCTGGCGCGAGAAACCATTCTTCGAAGAGCGAAACGCGCTTGCGATCCGTTCTTCAGCCATCACTAGACTGCCTCGGTGTGGCGACGTCATGGGCGTGAGTTCCCGCAGAATGCCACAGGCCTAAAACGAGGGCACCACAAAAAAAGAAACGATCTACGTTCTAGTCAAGACATCAGCGAAACGGTTATACAAAAGCAAAACAAAGCAAACAACCTATCGGAAAGCCACTCATACAAATCCACCACCACAAAGTATGCCGCACGCAAACGCATTCGCGGGGTTAGTCCTCTTCGTAACAAATGTTGCGTCCATAACTCTCCCGACTCCACCGAGAGGACGAGCAAGTAAAAAAAAAATGTATATATCCACACTCAATTTTACTTCACGATGGACTGCAGCGGATGCTACAAGTCCCCCCCAGCAAATCTAGCGCTGTGAACATGTCACGTGACCAAGCGCACCTCCCGAGGGTGACGTGGCACTTACATTGGATTGGAGTGACTCCGATCTCTCGTAGCTTTCTCTACGGTTCGTCCTAAGGCGAATAGCAGTATGAATGGCTGCGAACGCGATTTCAAAGAAGCCACCTCATCTTCGCAAGAAGAGAAATAAAAGAACCGTTGATACATGGGTGCGGGGAACAACAGGAGCTAGCCCGTAAGCGGAATTTCCGAGTTGCGTAAGCCATACGTTCGATGCACGCATGGCTTATACCCATCTTTTCACATTACGATGACGCACAGCGGACGCTACGAGAAATCAGAGCCAATCCGTTGCCGTGTAAGTGCCACGTGATGCTCGGGGCGTCTAATCACGTGATAGGATCACAGCCTCTGATTGGCTGGGACGACTCGTAGGGTTTGCTGCGGTCCATCGTAAGGTGAAACGGTGTACAGCGTCATCATCTATCTGCGGCGGCGGTGCTACGTGTTCTGGGGACTCGCGGCAAAGAGGGGGGAAGGGGGGGGGGGATGGTGCGACTTTGGTGGCCTGCTGCTAGACTGTAGGAGGTCTCTCTAAAGTATCTCTACCGACACGTCGTGAAGAAGACACCCGCTGACTCTTCGAATCGAGCCGCGAAACGCGGATCGGGGTCATTAAAATCGCATCCCCATATATTCGTTCCCACGGGAGCACCGCTGGCTTGCTGCTGCGTCGGAGAAGGTGCAAGAAGGTGTCTCTTATTCCTGTGATGTAAAGGTTTCGACGGGTGTCGGGGCGAATTGCGTGACTGGTGCCTGCATCTCTCTGCATAGCTCTCTGGGAGCTATGGCCTTCATTGGTTCATGTTTGATGGTCATATTCGCATGCAGAACTTGCGTTGAACAACAACGTTTAATGGCGATTGCGAAAAAGCCAGCGCTGCACACTAAAAAGTCTTACCCCTTAAGATGTAAAATAGCTTGTCTCAGGGACAACACCCTATATAAATGTGCTACAACAACGCCTTTAGGGGGATGGTAAACTCCCGGAAAATAGGATGCTGGCGATCATAGGGATTTTGTTTTTTTACGAGCAGCAAGTTAACATGCAACAAGCACCACATGCAGATGGTTGTTGTTGTTCAAACGTATTTATTGATTGGTAGGGTTACATCGCAACCTCTTGAGGAAAATCATCAAATTGCGATGGGGGTAGGGAAAGGGGCTGTAGGGGTGACTGTTCCATCGTCTTAAATATACTCAACAATTCAATATGTTCATTTGCAAGTGACCGCCTCTGCAATTATGAAGGTTGCACATATGCCGCTTTGTTCCAGTCAATGTTTCACGCAAAGCATAATATATGATATATCTATGTTCAAGGAATGTATCTCCAAGTAAAACGCATTGGCACTCTCAATCATGAATCGAGATAGTCGTTACAACCAAGGCTAAAACGGTTGTCAGTGCGGCGAATATCTTTCAACAGGGATGTTGGCCTAACCGTAGCACCGTATTCCACGTCGCCCCTTTTACACCCTTCAAAAGTGTTGGGTGTTTGAAGGAACGTCGTCCTATTTCCCAAGTACAAAGGCTAGTATTAGGTCAAAATAACGGTCATGAACGGGTGTAGCCCTGGGTGTGACTCTCTGGAGCATCGTTTTTACACCCCCAAGGGTGTAAAATGTCCTAATGTGTGTGCTACACTCAAACAAAACGTGTTCAGCATTGAACTCCCTGTTCAATCACGCGCGCAGCCTTCGAGCAGCCTAAATGATAGTTTTGTCGCCACCGAACAAGTCTTTGTTGACCACTGTCATTACTAGCACGTAGCAGAAAACAGAACTTCCAAATATTGCCGAATGACTCCATTCCTTTAATTTCGACTAGACTACAAAAAAAAACCAAGTTACCGTTTACATATATCCTTCACACGAACCGGAAGGCGTCGAATACCACAAAGTCAGTCAAAGAAAGCGTCACGCGACTTGCCTTATACCTTCGCTGCAGCGGGAAAAAAATTGTTCGCCATAACGGTTTTTTGTTTTAATCGATTTTCGAAGCAATCGCTATTGCGTAATCTCCCCTACCGCCGTACCTTACGTTTATTTTCCAGAACGTTTTCTCCGAGAAGACCACGGGGAACCGACCAGGAGCAGTATATATCTCGTCTCCCGCGAAGAGCTTGCTGACTGCCGTAAAGAAAAGTAACTCACTCGCGCCGAGACACCGGTGTTCAAAAGTAAAAGATACCAGCAGGAAGTCCTTCCCCAATCCCCATGCGGCGTTGCTGAAAATTGCCATCTAACGCGGCCGTAAAAGAACCGACGCCGCCAATACTCCGTTCCTTCTTAAGATGAACCATAGTGGAGACTAGGAGCCATCGGAGTCAATCCCTTGCCGTTTGAGTATCACGTGACCTTTAAGAGAAGCGCAGTGACGCGCGAGCCGTGTAGTCACGTGACATGTCCGCTGCGCTGGATTGGCTTGGATTGCTCGTAGCATCCGCTGCTTTCCCTCGTAAGGTGAAACGGCTTATCACTCGAGTATGTCCCCTCCCCTTCCCCTCCCCCGGGGGTGCAGGCTTGAGCCTATTTACGGTGGCAATCTCCTTAATGGTCTATATTTTGCACTCATTTCTTCTTAATCGTGCCTCGTGGGAAACATTAGGAGTTATCGATGTCGCTTACGGCCGCTTTCGTATAGGTCCGGCAGGCACGTACGCTTGCTAATAGATTTTGGTAATTCTTAGTAATGACGTACTAGACCAACACCCTTTTTGGGCGATTAGTGGGTATCAAAAGAGGATAACGAAAGTCTGGACTGGGAAGAAGTTATAAAGTGTTGCACCTGGGTAGGCTTCCGATGTTGTGTGTCTGTTCGAGCGGCTTGGATTATTCCGCCGGCTAATGCGGTTATTTTAATGATAGTGCCGATGCGTAATGGCTATATTGTGAGCTTCTTTTGGTGATGTAAACGTTGGCCAATTTTTGTACTGTCCGTGGCCAGCTGGTGCACCGAGGTGGTTATCTGTTTATAATATCAAGACTGTCTTCGGTATCGAAATCTGTTGACTTGGTTTCAACGAATCACATGATTTGGTTCTTTAATTCATCAAGTAAGTACACATACATTATAGAGTAAATATTTGTTGTAGAAAGCTGTGCTTACGTATATTTTGTAGATTGAAAATCCGTCTGTTTTTGGTTTTTAATTGGATGGATTTCGTGGACACGTTCAGCTTGACGCTGTGATCGCGGGAAGATGAAATGAGTAAACAAATAAAATAAAGTTATTTACACTGTTAGTCGTTACTTTATTAACTACTCAGTAAGCAGTGATTATTGTCTGTTTGCCTGATGTGGCTAGATGCCATTACTTGCCAGCTTTCACCGTTCATCGACATTGAACAGCGACAAAGATACCAAATAACGTCTCGTGGCTGGCCAAAGAGTTCATCAAGCGCTGTTTTACAACACCTTGTTGTACACTGTCCTAATGCAAATACGAAGCTGCACATCTGGAAAACACACAGGCTGGTGGCACCAATCCTAGGTTTCATTAAGTAAAGCTTCCAGAGAACGCAGTGACACTGACAAACAATGGCACACATGCTAGGGTCAGCTCACTGGTATACCCGACGCTGCGGACCACACAAATCGTAAGTATACATTGTAACAAAAGAAAACAAATCATCCTAGAATGTAGGTTACTTAGAACGACCGCTCGCAACGCAGTTTGCTGATGTAAGTTTGCTTCAGAAGCCTCCGCTCTTGCCTCCTTGGTCGGCAAGACCGGATGCCGGGACACGTCTTCAGTCTTGGTGCTCACCTGACCAACACTCCCACACCATAAAGACCTGTTCCGTTCAGACACCCGACTCGCATACGCAAGTTGGGGTCTCTGGATCCGCTTCTCCGGCCCCGCCCATCCTTTATGCGGCGCATCGGAGTAATCACACCATAGTCCGATTCAAAATACAGAAGCAGAAGCCACGCTGCCGCTGCAGGGCGCCGCAACTCGGCAAGAACCACCGGCGCTGCAGTGGTGGCGATGGTTTGCGGGCGTGGGTGCGATTCGCTTGTAAATCGGCGGCTTCAAGGAGCGGGTTCCGCGATTAGGGATAGCCCTTCAATTCATTTCACACTCGGCGGGCGACGCGCTGCCGCCCCGAGACAGCCAGATTCGCTAGGGCATGTGGTGCTTGATGCCGGTGGTGTGGGACCAGGGGGTAAGACTCCCTCCCCTCCCTCCCCCCCCTTCTTCCACGTTCCCCGAAAACGCAGCCGCCCCCTTGACAGCCGCTTGCTCAAACGTGAAAAATGGACCGAGGGCCCAGGATGACGGAGCGATATTTTCTTTGCTTTGTCTTTTAGGTTCTTTTTTTGGTACGTTTAGGGTTTGGCGGGTGTAGGGACTGACGAGTTAGGCTGTTGTAGAGGAGGGCCTTTCTCTTTATTTCTTGGGGTGGGTTCTTTGGAGTTTAGCTGGAATGCGTGAGGACGAGATCAGATTTGATTGCGGCGATGAATTTGGGACGGTCTGGTTGAGAAGAGTGTCTTTGCCCCGACGCTTTGATTGCTAGGGCAGCATTTGTTTTGGAGATAGGAGAAGTCGAGTACAATTAAATATATTCCGGGCGTTGGAATTCAGCTAGTTCTAAGGGTGAAAATTCACTGTTTCTTCGACGTAGGCGTCAATTGAAACTCAACACACATCATTCACTTTAACCGTGGAGGCATAGTTTGGTGGGTAACAAATTAAACTTTCTATTGTCCGGGTCAATTGGAAACTTCAATTTGAGCTTCGAAACAGACAATCACTGATCTGTGTCCCTTGCATAAATTTCGGTAACATTTTCAACAGTGTGTCATGGCGAGTTAAGTATGTCTGACTTCAACTGTCAGTAACACACTTCTGACAAGAAATTCCAGGAAATCCACTCCAGAGTAAAGAGCTTCCGGAGAATAAATAGTGGCACATCGCGGCTCCGGAATGTTATGATGAGTCGAAGGTTATTAACTCTGATTTCTAAAGAATAAAAGTTTTTGAAATCAAAGGCAAACATTTCGCTTGAATCCAAATCTTATTTTGTTGAAAAGTAAAATGGTATTGGTCTTTAGAATGCTCGTTCAAATTCATGTAGATATAATTAATCGGGTGATTCCTTTCCATATATTAATGATTTGAGTTATTTTGCGTACTTGAACTCCTACTTACGTTTCCCAACGCAGACGTTACAGTCCAACCTCTTCACGTGTCTGTCTTCTAAGGCCCTATACCTATATCAGCTAGCTTCCTGAATTATCTATTAAGAATTATTAAGTCACATATCTGCCTAAGGCATGCTCAGAACTACTTAAACTTCATTTCATAAAAAAAAAGAAGTGTTGACTTTTCTAACAATTTTTTAATCAACTGCTGCTAAATCTATGCTCAAAATTAAAAGATATAAAGTGTCACGTCTTTTTCGAAATATCGCTATTTTCTTTTCGTCTGAATTTAGAAAAAACAAAGTTAAAAAAGGGTTGTTAAAAAAAAGAAGAAAGAGAGCTGTGTGATTCATAAAATTGAAGGAGGAAGCTTGGCTGGCGTGTCCTCTTATAAAAGTTGTTTTTGCGTGGATATTTAGCTAGCGGGAAGTTAGCCATGCCCAAAGGGCATGTTGTGTTTCCACTGCAGGTAACCATTTTAGCCAGTGCAGTACGACTGCCAGCCTGGGCTTTTTAACGTGCATCGCGTAATTTAACGTCCATCGCGTAAAGGCCCCTACGCACAGTTGCGTTTGAGAGCGTTTCAGTGCGTTTGACCGCGTTGCGTCGCGAAACGAAAGCGAGTCACCGGCACATCTGTGCTTCGTCCGAGGCGTGGAATCCAATTCAAGGAATAGCTTGGCACGAAACATAAGAAGCAGGGATGTCCTCGATTCTCGCAGCAGCAATGCAGTCAAACGCACTCAAACGCTCTCAAACGCAACTGTGCGTAGGGGCCTTAAAGGAGCCATGAAACAATTTTCTACTTTCCCTAAATACTGCTTAGAATCACTACCTACGTTAATACCTGAATAATCTTGCCTTAGTTTTACTTTCTAAGCAATGGCAGTCGCAAAAAAAAAATCTAGAAGTATGAGCATTGTTCATCTTCTCAGCTCGGAGCCAGAACAAGCGGCCACGTTGCCTGCGTTGCCTGGTCCATCTTATGCCGCCAGCGTTATTCATACCCACGCGTTTTGTTGGAAAGGAAGAAAACGCGTGCTGAGCTCCAGGCATTGTTAGAGTTCGGCTATTCTCATCACCATTGTGGTTAGACACGAGCCACTACCCGAGTGCCCGCCGAGGCATTGATTGTTACGAGCCGAAGTCAGGTGCTCACGCAGTTCTCGTGTCCAATCCATAAGCCGTGCTCGACTGTCGCCAGGCGGCTGGTTTCGATCCCACATTTGCGTCATCGAGCTTTGCGAAGTCGAGACTGAAATAGTCCCCTTTTATCCTCGTAATTTCACCGCGACAAAGAAGCTTCTGAATCAGTGGCGGTCTGTGATGGCATACTTGGGCTAGGCTAGAACCAGTATGCCTCTGCAAAGTCATGAACATTCTAACCCGATATCGTTTCATGATCCCTTTAACGTGCTCGACCACACGCCGGTACGATGCTCATCCGGATCGAAACGGACAAGGACGAGGATTCAAGTCAGGATCCCTGGTCTCTGCAGCGCGAGCTTTTGCTTCGCGTCCTCCAAACTATGGTCCATTAACACACTCTGCCACCGATCCCCCACTTCCCCTTATGCGAAAATGATGTCGGCTTAATATTTTAGAAAAACGAAAACACCCCGTCGCGTGATTTATGCGTGAAAGACACCCCCAACTTTGTCTTACATTTCAGGAAAGAATGAGCTCAGGAACCAGAAGTTCGAGATGCGGTGGTCGTGGATTTCACTCGCCCAGGACGCCTACTCCGTCAAGGAGCCGGACGGCTACCTGACTGTCACTCTCCGAAGAAGGGGATACCTGGGCGAAACGGCATTTGTCAGTAAGTGATCCAGTTACATTCGTTACTACTTTATTGACGAAAGAATTAAACTGTCGATACAAGGCGTAATCGCCCAGCTTGGTTTCATGCGACCACCATGTTAAGACGCAGCAAGGGTGTGCGCACCTAACACTCGCAGTAACGTGACCGTTCTTCCGAACATTGGTCAGTGCTCAAATGCCTATACTCGTACCTCTTCTATGCAAGCAGTACGCTAGTCGACAGAATAACAAATTGTTTTTTCACAGCTCAAGCCACGCCAGGTGCTTGAAGGCGGTGCCTAATAAACCGCATCTGTTGAGGGCAGCTGCGCGTATATGAGGCTCGCGCAGCGTCCGCTAGGTGGCCATGGTTCCGATGACGTAGCCTCACACCGCCTGAGTCTAACACCGCGTCCGTTAGAGGGCATCTTTGTGTATAGTATATATGAGTGTGTCACTCTTCGAGCTGACATTGCCGATGGTTCCTCCACGTAAAGTGCAAAATACATATGGATACATTAGTTTCCGATAACGTGTAGCGTGAATTCATACATAGCGTGAATTCATACACAGAGTGATCATACTCCTCGGAGTAGAAAACGGGACATCAAAGGGAAGGGGAATAGAAAAAAGATGAAAGAACAAAAAAAAAGGGGGGGGGGTGCAAAGCGAGGCAGAATGAAAAAGCTCTACTACTATTCAGTTCACCGTGAAATCACACGCTTTTCTGGGGCTTTTCTTTAGGGGAACACTACACAAAAAAAGATGAATGCTTGAACCACTTGTCTGGGGATTTAAATGACATTTACAGGGCTTGTTTCTGTTGATGTTGAGAACATTTCTGCCAAAATTTGTCAATCTGAGAAGTACAAAAAAAAATATTGCAAATGTTCAAAGATGAAAGTGGGCGTATCTGCGTAGGAAACTATCGTTTTGAAATTACTTATAAATTTGTAATTTCTAATGTTATATTGCTTTAGGACAGTTCAGAGCAGATAGCTATGGAGCTACATTTCTATATTATACCATCTTTTGTGACAAAAAGCCACATAATCACAACTACTGTTCTTTTAGACTTCCATCCTTGGTCCAATATTTTAGTTCTTGGGCAAGAAAAGTGAAAAAATAAAAATTAAAAGCTCTTAGCTATCTTCCCCTAAAATTTAACTCAGAAAAACTCATAGAAATTAATCCAGATTATGTAATAACGCTTCGATATTTCCTAATGTGAAATTTATGCCAAAATGTAGAATGGAGAAAATTGCGCTCAAAGTGCTCCAACCTCAACCTTTTTTTTTAGAATCGGTGGACCGAAAATATTTTATAAAAATTAACTATGTAGTGTAAGCTAATGAAACTTTCTGGGAATACTCTCTAGATGTTGGTGGATATGAATATAACATTTTTTCAAAATCAACGTTTTTTGCAGAAATTGTTTTTTTCTGGGTAGTGTCCCCCCTTAAGTAGTTGAGCACGCAAGCACCTTTCCTACCCATTCTACAATACCTAAACATGCCAAACATTGCGATATAGAAAAGTGGCCCGTACACACGTCGGTGCGAACAAAACTTATCGGCAAGTGGAGTCAAAGAAAAGGCTAAAATCGTACTCTACTAGAGGTAACATTTTCTTTATAAAATGTTTACTTTTATACAAGGTAACAAACAAGCTTTTTTTCCCCTTCCTCTCGATTGATACTGATTTCGCAAGCAAGTTCCCACAAAAACGGGACAGGCTTTATTCAGTCAAAGTGACACGACAGTATAAATGAACCTGACGGGACTGTCCCGGCCAAAACAGGACGTCTGGCCACCCTATTCATACAGTAATGTGATCTTTTTATAGGTATTTCGGCAAGAAACCTGACGGCCAGGCAAGGCACCGACTTCAGCGGCCACTACTCGCGCCAGGTTCAGTTCAACCCGGGACAAGCCGAGGCCGTCTGGAAGCTCCGGATCCTGGATGACGGGATCTTCGAGAGGAGGGAGGAGTTTGTGGTTGTGCTGGACCAGGCCTTCATGACCGCCACAGAGTCTCCGGAGAAGGCCACCGTGACCATCTATGATCCTGAAGACGGTAAGAGCCACGAACATCGTAATTCAAACAGATTGGGTAAGTACTCGACGCTAAAATAAAGTGTAGTATCGACTACAGGAAACACTGGACAATCCAGCTACTCATGTCGTCCCGTTTGTCCTGTATGCTAATCTTTCTTCGTAGCCTGTAGTCGAAGCTGCCTGGATGAACTTGGAAAGATACCTTGTGTAAATCTGGAATTGGTAGGCATTGTTTTCTTTGGTTTGTTTTGTTTTCTTAACTACGGCTGAAACTACGGTTAGCCAAAAGCCCCATTCAATAAGCAGGTGATTGTATAAAAGGCGCTGTAAATGACGTTGAAATGTTTTGTGTGTATTCGTAACCATTAAAATATTGGTAGTACAGACGAACTGCCGGGTATTTGCTAACTATTTAAGGAATAGAGAACCAAAGGAAAAACACAAAATTGCCAGGCAGTTAATATCTCCAGGTACACTTGCTTTATATATAAAGTTCGACGAATGTTCAATTGTGCCCGGATTAGCCGAGTGGTTCGAGATAACTTGTAGATAACTTGTTTCATAACACATATTTAAAAAAAAACAGGACTATGCTAGAAGTGCTGTTTTCGATGTTTTTGCTCGCAGAACCTTCCGTGTCTCTTCTTGGGAAAAACGAGACGGTACGTGAAGACCAGGGTCACCTGTTTCTTGCCATCAAGCGAACTGGAGATTCGTCGGTGGACATGGCAGTGCTTTGCGTCACCTCGTCCGGTAAGTGCTGCGAGAGAGCGCCCATGGTCATTGCTATGCTGAGACTGGTCAAGTCACCGACAGAATGAGAACCGTAAAGCGTCTGTTTCAGATTCCCGACCAACAGCACGTGCTCGTTGACATGTCGTGCCATAGCCTTCTATATACTGACAAAGCCTGGCAGATCGCCACGAGGAGCGGCCGCCGAAATGGAAAAGGTGGAGCAGCAGACAACAGATAAGAGGAGAGCCACGTGACTGGCGCCCCGCTGCGGCGAGACGCCGAAACACACTTCTCCCGAGCGAACAAGTGTGTTTCGGGTCCTCGCCACTGCAAAAGCTGTGCACTGACGCCCAGGTTCCCCGAGAAATGACTCTTTGATGCACTGTGCTACCAGATCCTCGCGCTCCAAATCTGCGACCGAGCACTCTATGGCTCCGTCGTCGAACTGCCAGGCTTTGTGAGCATAGAGGAGGCGATGGTCATGGTTTGGTAGCGCGCGCAACTCGGGGCTGGCGAGACGATGAAGCGTTATCGAAAGTAGGAACCTCGCGCTGGAGGCCGGACAACTGAAGCTCCCCCATGCCGTTCTTGCCTTGTCAGTGACTATAACAGCTGTCGTCGTACTGAAAAAAAAATCTCTACTAACACCACAGGAACAGCACAAGGATCGCGGCCGTCCCCTCTGCGGTCCTACTCGGACTACGTCGAGAGGCCCGTGGAGCCAGGCAGCCTCGTGCGGTTCAGAGCAGGGGAAGACACGAAAATGTGCCGAGTCATCCTCATCGACGACTCCCTGTACGAGGAAGCAGAGAACTTCACCGTCAGTCTGACGGGTCCCGTGAATGGCAAGATCGCCGGAAACGACACGACCGTGGTTACCATCTTGCCTGATCCCAAGGATGGTGAGTTGGACTATAGTAGTCTTCGTGCACATTGACTGTGGTCATGGACAGCTAAGCATGAAAGGACGTGGCTATTTTAAGCGGTGTTTGTTGCCTCGGAATTGGAGGTTGAGTCTTGCTTATTAGGCGATGCTCCCAGCTCATTGGCTGTTCAGTCGCCACGAGATAATCGGAGGCGGTAGTAACGTTTTGGTAATGGTGATATGTAGTCGCCAAGTGCTGATCCTGAAGCCGTCCAATCTACAGTGCAGATCAAAGGGGCGATGAAATATACCTTGTCACACATCTTTCAAAGCTTGTCGTCATTTCTAGCACGACCTTTTCCGGTGAACGCATTACCGTAAAGCAGGTAATCTTCATGCCGAAAACTCAGGACGTGTCACGTTCCATGTCATGTCATGCGTCAATGTCATGTCAATGTCATGTTGGTAGGCTTACCGTACACTGTTTTATCACTTTTTCCTGATTTTGTTTTATTTTCCAGCGCCGTTCTTCTACTTTGAAGAGTCTAGCTACCAGGTTGAAGAGAGCGTGGGAAGTTTTGAGGTGACCGTTCTCAGGGAAGGACCCGACCTGAGTCTGACGTCATCCGTGATGGTGCGCTCAAAACCAGCGAGTCCAGCAAGCGCCCAAGGTGACTCATTTCGTATACTGCGTATATGCGCATGTTTCAATTTGTCATTCCTAGAAGGTTGCTTTTTCATCCGCATCGGATCTGAAAGACGTCATGAATGGACGCGATTGTAAGATGGATGAAATGGAGCATATATAAAGCCAGCAGAATCTGGCTGGAAAACAAAAATTGAAAATTAACCTGCCGCGTTACGTTCGACGTTTCTCAGCAAGATACCGCTTCTTCGGGGCCTTCAACAAATTGCAATTTCTTTTTATACGTTGGCTGCCTCTTCACACATTTAGAAAACTATTTTTCAACTATACTCCGTTTCCACCTTACATCCGACTGCGGCAGACGCTACAAGCCATCTCGGCCAATCCGGCTCTGTTTAACAGTAACACGTGACCACGCTTCTCGCGCGGCACGGCACTTCCTCTCGGAGACCACTGGAAAATCGCACTGCCTAGGATTAGCGCTGATGGTTCGTAGCATCCGCTGCGGCCGGACGTGAAATGCCACGGAGTGTATAGTCGTGTTTCATCATGAGTCACTAACGCAGTCCAAGACTCGAACACTAACAAACACGAACATAGACGCTTAAAGCGCGAGTCATGGGGCATTCACGGCTCTTAAAACGGCTCTACATACTGCAAAAAGCGCTTCTGGCATAAAATGTCGTGATATGAAATCTCCCTGAGATAAAACTTTTTCTTTATCAAACCTCTTTGAATTAAATGCTTCGGGTACGAAGTGTCCGGGATGAACTGTGCTCGCGTAATCGTGTTAAAACATTGTTTATTTTCCATCTTAGGCGATTGGGGGGAACCGCCGGGAAAAAGCCGTTTTATGCAGCTTGACGAGCCCTCAGTACTCACTGAGCACGGATATAAACACTTTACATACGCGCCACATTACAGCCGCCATTGCTGACCTTCTCTTGTCTTACCGAGATGCCGAGCCACTAAAACGGGCTTCCCCCACAAAGGTCAATTCTTTGCTGGGGAGAAGAACAGAATAGAATCTAAAGTGGTAATAATCTGACCTGCTATGGTAATGAGAGTGAAGTAAACGGAATACGAGGAAACAAAAACTGAACGTCAGTTATGGCGGCGCACATACACAACTGCTAGCACATCGTCAGACGTCTTCCTGGTGCCTCTTGGGGTTCACGTAAGTGTACATTTCTAGAGCCACGTGGAGTCACTTCCAAATAGATTTATTACTTAAAAATTATAGCCAAATATCTTGATTTCTAAATGATTCTTTTTTTTTTTCTTTTTCTTTTAGCCGGCAACGACTACATTGCTGTGGGACACCTCCTTCGTTTCCCGGTCGGGTCGACGGCGCAGACGGTCGAAGTAATCATCCTGGACGACTACGGCCACCCGGTGCTCGAGTTCGCCGAGACCTTCCAACTGGTCCTCAGAGCGCCCGTGAACGGAACGCTCGGCAATCCGCAGTCCGCCGTCGTCACCATCAACGACAGCCTCTCAGATCGTACGAAAAGCAGCCGCCATTCTTTCCTCCGTGTCTGTCCACGCACTTCATGTTTACATGAAATCACAGTCTGCAGACGCTGTCTGAGGCATGTTTCTTCCTTGTATGACTGCCCTGTCACATTGGTCATACGAATGCTGCATGCAGATATGTTTGAAGCATACCCGCTTAATTCGAACATATGCTTAAAGGGGGTGCAACAATTTTCGGACTTCTGTCAAACATTTGTGGAAGTTGTCCTCTGACACTTCTAAAGTAGAGAACAGAAAACCGATTTCGCCTGCGTGTCCTAGTTGTTGCGTAAAAAAAAGAGATAAATATTGGCATTTCGGGCACCCCTCAACTCACTCCCAGTCTTCAGAGTCACACTTGGCCGCACTCCCAGTGACGTCATTCGGAGTGCCGTGTTGCTTCCCGTGTGCTATCTCGGGGGACGCTTCCTCTCCCTCTCTCTGCTGACATTAGCGGGCGTTATGCTGCAGCTTAGAGCCGAGCAAGGTCACGTAATCTTCTCGCCGTAGTTCCTTAGGCTGCCACTTGGGGCTGCAGGTGGGGAAAAACATCGACTTTCGCTTTGTGATTATGCAGCGGAATCGCGGCATTTTAATGAAGGATGTGTTTTCTCTATCCTCCGGGACATCGATAAACAACGTAAAAATGACGAGATGCAGATTATTTTAATTCGTAAAATTGTTGCACCGCCCCTTTAAGTCGTGTCACCTGATAATTCTATCATCATGTCCGCTGGAGAAACTCCGAGTCTCTTGTGTGATGTACGAGTAGTGCGACTACGCCCTTTCAACAACGATTGTGATCGGACACTGCATTCTTGGCGCCAACTTTTAGTGCTCGGACCCCATAGACTGTTTGTTTGTTTGTTTTCTACGCAGTGCCCAAGATGTTCTTCCAAGAGGAAGCGTACGTCGTGAACGAGGAAGTGGGTACACTGGCCGTCTCTGTCCTCCGCACCGGAGACCTGAAGCACGCGTCTTCGGTGCGCTGTTACACGAGGCAGGGCACGGCCAGGGTGGACCTCGACTTCGAAGAAAGGCCCAACGCCGACGAGTCGCTCATCGTTTTCCAACCAGGTAGCTTTCGTTGTCAGCAAGTAATCCTTCGCGTAGAGCGAAAATCCGCGCTGCAAAACTCGATTTGCTTTCAAATTCCTGCTTTTGTTTGTTTCATTAGGAATGGCGTGATGACGTGTAATCTAGGCTCATGATCATTATTTCTACTGGAGAAATCACTCGACCACAACGGGGACACTGTAGTCGTCGTATCTTAAGGGTAGAACAAACTCTAGCTGCGTTAATGCCCTCAGCCTTTGGTTTGCTTGCCACTAATCCCGCCCTCTAAAACACCCACTATGGAGGACACCGCCGCTCAGTGGCTAATGAAAGATGCATTCACAATGAGGTTATTCGACCTCTTATCGTTTTAGTGGTTGTGATCAATATCCTAAAGGTCTACCCGTGTCAGAGGCAGACGGGAGGGGGGGGGGAGAGAGATTTGTGCCAGTGGGACTGCATAATCATTGAAGTGCCGTATATACGGAAAGCAGGTGTGCCGAAGAGCAACGATTACAACGACTACTTGCGTGAAGACACTTCTGAACCGCGAACCGCGCACCGCGAACGAACTCGTTCGCGGTGCGTACGAGTTCGTTTTTCGACGATTTCGTTAAATGTTGCCATTGAAATGTTTTCTTGTTGTTTTTTTCCTACACTAAATGCGGATTTTATCGTTGAATAATTGGGTTTGTTTATCGTGTATCCTCTTTTTCGGTTTTTGGCAGGCGATCGCGAGAAGCAGTGTCAGCTCGTCATCAAAAACGACAACATTCGAGAGGGGTCCGAAGAGTTGAGAGTGTTGCTGGGAACACCACGAAGTACGAGCGCTGGCACAGCCCTGCTGGGCGAACCCAACGTCATAAGCGTTCGAATTCAGGACGACGCTGACCGTGAGTTTTTGTACCACATTTTCCAACCAAACTAAATAAACATTAAAAAAAAATTCGGCATTGTGTTTAGAATGCTTAGTTTGAACACTTTGAAGCAACGTTTGGTGACTGTTGCAGAGCCAATGATCAAGTTCCAACAAACCAGGTTGATGGTGAAAGAGCCTCGAAACCCCGATGACGTCATCAATCTGGTGATTCCCGTCGTCCGCTTTGGGGACACAACGGGAAAAGTCGGTCGTGAAGGTCTACACAGAGACGGCACCGCCATCGCTGGAGAAGACTACGTACCCCTGTCTCAAGGTTACATCCCTGTCTTATTATTTATTTATTTATTGATACTGTTCGGCCCTTTACAAGGCCTTTACATTAGTGGTAATACATACAAGATGTAAAAGCACAATCATGCACTGACACTTCAAAAAACTGATTCACCCCCTATTCCTCTTGTGAAGCTCCTTTTTTTCACTTAGAGAAATGAAAATTGTTGCATCTTAACAAGAGCAATGCGTACCGTGATATAATCACATCGTTAATAATTAAAAAAGAACGGTCATATGTACACCAAAATCTGAGTAACCAGAAGACAAAAACAAAATTGTTTTTCTAAACGGTATCTGTTGAGTTTTCGCGGTTTATAGGGTGAATGTATCTATCGGATATTCTGGTTTCAGCGTGTTATGCAAAAAGAAAATGCGATAGTATTACCATTAGCAAAGCCTGGCCAAGCTTGCCTAGTGGCGATGTTAAGCAAAATTGTACATTGTCATGTTTGATGCGGTAGGAGAAACAAAGTAACGTGTAGAGCAAAGATTGAACCAGTCAAGCTTATACTCGCGCGTAACCGCGTGTAACTGAACTAGACAATCCTGTATCCGTCTTTCCTGTCCGTACTAGCTGCGTTGCGTCCATTTGCATCGATTTCCCTGAGTATACCTCTCGAAACGACCATATGCCCCGAAATATGGTGAAAGAATAAATTACGGAGAGACAGCTGAACGTTCTATTGTAATTCTTAGTGATCGCTATAGTGCGTTTTAGTCAAATAAATATTTAAAAAAATTAAGTGACCGTATGTCCTTTAAGCAAACTCCATAGACTGAATAGAACACACCAGTTTCTCTCCCTCTAACCCGTTTGCAGGGCTTGACACCATGTATTTTCTTCTTCTTCTTTTTTTTTTTTTGATTATTACTAATGCACTTACTAAGCAACTGCACCATCTCTTTGTTACTAAGCAACTGCACTTTCGCAGAGGACTTGTAGGCTCTACGCTTGCTCAGAAGCTCGTATCCCTTAAAGTCACTGGATCCTGGGAAAATATAGCGGTTGCCATTTTGGTTCATGGATTGAGTAGTTCTTCCTTGACCCCATTATTCTTGGTAAAGCAGATTCAAATTCCCGGTGACATGTTGCTTTATCGAGATATTCGTTGTATACCGAGATTTTGTTATCCACACACCGGCGAAACAAGCCTATGTCGTCGCACCGACCCCCCGTGCGGTGTCGCTGCTTGGTGGCATTGAAAAACAATTTCACTCTCTTGAAATACGCAAGAAGAACAATATTTTCATTGCAAGAGATCTGTGGAGATGAGCATAGTTGATAAGTTGATTGAATGCATAGTGCCAGAGACGCCTATATATGCTAGGATCACCTTCAGCACAATGATGCTCCGTAGCGATGTTGGGGCGACTTGTTCAGGAACGACCCTCTCGAAGCTTTGAAGATTTGAATGGACCAAAATGGTGATTGCCATGGCAACTGAGACAGCTCAGGCATTCGCCTTGCGATGTTTTGTCGTCTTGCGATGTTTTGTCGTCTGTATGCTAGTATCCGTTTGTGTCCGGCTAGCAGGAAGGGAAGGCAGTGGCGCTACCTTCCCAGGATCCAGAGACTTCAGTCGAAGCTAGTAAGCTCGTACTGGAGGCGCGATCATATAAAGGCCTTTCTGCCGATCTAGTCCTGTCAGTGATGATAGTTTTAATAGTACATGGTTTGCACATAAGGTCCCCGCACCATACTGGCGCTCATTCCTACATGTTTCTGCCCAGAAAAGCAAATCTGGAAGTGCGGAATGTATGCTGCATAAAGGTGCTCGCTCAGCAGCAAGGCAACTACAATGGTAGCCTAATGTTACGTCCGTGAAAGCCATGTATGGCAGAAAATTCGAGCCCTAAACGCACGCTGCTAGACGTGCTTCGAGGAGAGGGCAGAGTTGTTTTTGTGGAGGCCTGGGGGCCCCCCAGCAGGAAGGGTGCAGCCATTCGTCTTTCGGAGCCTGCTGCCGCGCACGCTCTCAAATCAGGATGCCATTGCCGAGCTCACGCTTGAAGACGAGTCAACAAAGCGCAAAGGCGGAAGAGCCTTTCGTGATGGATGGACGCGGGAACAGATTGCCTTCCGGCGTGCCATCATGCTCGGCGCCGCCCTCTCTTAACACCCTGGTAGAGACAATGCCCGCTCGTTCCTTAATGGGCGCAGCTGTTGACTGTAGCTATACAATGGCTTGCATATGACGTCAATGGATCATGAAGGTGGTTATCCTTACTTGTTGTTTGCCGAGTGAAACAAATCTGACGGTGTGGAATGTATGCTGCAGATGATAAGCTTTCAGCAGTAAGTCACCACAATGTCCACTGATGTAACATCAGTGCAAGCCATGTATACTATGGGTATGGAGGGTAACAGAGTTTGAAGATGGGCTATACTTAGTTTCACCTTATGTTCTACCGCAGCAAAGGCTAGAAGCGCGTGCTCATGACGTTGGCAGCTGCCCTTAATGCATGAGAGCTTGTGCCGCCGAGATGTGCCCTAAAATAAGGGGCTTGCGCCTGTAGCCTTTCCTGTGGTACATCATAAGGTAAAATAGACTGTAGCTCGGTGCGTATTGGTAACAGGAGAAAACAGCGTAAAAAAAGACACAAGGACAAGTAGACGAAAGATGTCGGCGCTGTGTTTGTGTCTTTCGACTACGTGCCCTTGTGTGTGTGTGTGTTTTTGTGCGCTGTTTTCTGCGCTGTTTTTGGCTATGGAGGGGCTGAACACGTGGTCCTGAGGTCCAGCAAGTAAAAAAATTCATGGCGAGTGAAGAGGTCCAAAGAGCCAAGGGATTCAACGAGTCAAGAGTTTCGATATTGAATCTTTTGACTCGTTGGACCTCTTGGCTCGGTGGATCTCCTGATCCATGTTGGGTCTGTTGATTCGATTAATCTTTCGACTCAGCTGTCACGGGACTGTTGGATCTGCTTGATCGAAGGAACGGTGCGGGGGACAGAAGGGACAGGACTCAAGTATCTTCAAAAATCTCTCTTGTCTCGTTCCGCCTGACTTCTCTGACGGTGGCCATGAGCATTCTGATTCTTAAGTTCAGACGCAGCCGACACTACGAGCTGATGGAACCAACCAATCTGCGTCAAAAGCGCAAGTCACTGGACCCTTTTGTCGTTTTGTATCTATCAGCGATGGTAGAACACGTACAGAAACATGACAAACCCCATGATGGTGCGCCTTTGACGCTGTCTTATGCGGAGAGCAAGTCGTCTGCTTCTTGCGGAGGAGCTGTAGCGATGTCAGAACGATCCCGAGCTCTGATTGGCTTTGATTGAAAGGATAGTGGGTATACCTCAAGGCCAGCTGCCTTGAGGTGCACTCTAAAAAATGTCTGGGCGTCTACTTTCACGCACAACACTCGTGGCAGCCAATCACCGCAACTTACGGAGGCAGCTCAGCGAATGACGACGCGGAAACATATATTTAGACCAAAAAACGCAGTCTGAGTTGTTGACATTAAGCAATGCAAAGCGTGACGCTTGCGTTGCCTAATGTCTACAACTCAGACGGCGTTGTTTGGTCTAAACATCTGTTTCGGCGTCGTCATTCGCTGAAGCTGCCTCCGTAAGCTGCGGTGATTAGATCTCCGAGTGGTGTGCGTCGAAGATGGACGCACAGACTTATTTTCAGAATGTATACCCACTATCCTTCATTTAGAACCAATCAGAGCTCGCCGTTCCTCCGTCACCAGCAACCTCTGCACAAAGAAGCAGACGAACTTGCCCTCCGCATTGGTCGCATCAGCTCGTTGAGTCGGCTGCGTCTGGACTTAAGGTGAAACGAAGTATAGCGGGTATTCGAGGAAACCTAAAGCCTCTCCCAGTATTAGTGGACGCTTTTTGCAGTGCGGAGTCTCATGACGCCCACTAAAAACCTAATGATATGCTAGCGGCATAATCTATCGGTATTTCAACAAGCAGAGAGAAAAAGCCATCTAGGGCTGGAAGGCGCCCTACAAAAACCTTTCACTGTCCCGTCCCTGTCTTTATGTATAAACTCTTTCTAAAGTTACATCCTAAGTCACCATAGCAATTTAAGCAATTGGCTACATGCGCGGACACATCTCTGGAACTGAGCTTGCGATCAAACAACTCTCAATGTAATCAGTTTTCTGTTTTTAGCCAGCAGTATGCACACTTCGTTTCATCTTACGACGAACCACAGCGGACGCCGTACAAGCCATCACTAGCCAATCCAATGCTGTGAATGGATCACGTGACTACGCACACCGCGTGTCGCTGTGCTCCTCCAGAAGATCACGTGACATTCATACGGCATTGGGTTGGCTTCGATGGCTCGCAGCGTCCCCTGCGGTCCATCCTAAGGTGAAACAGAGTATGATTCGCGTCAGTGAGAAGCACGTACAGGAGAGCTCAAATATGCTGCATCTTCTTGACCACTACCAAGCGCTGCTACGTAAGCAGTGATGTAGATATAAGGTTGGTTCACACAGCATGCACCGTACGTTACGTGTAAGTCACGGAAACATTCTGTGTCTCGAATGTCGGGTGCTAAGCTATCTCCTTGAACTGCTAGCCACGCTTAATATGAAGCACAGATGTCCCAGCGCACATTTGTGTCGTAAGCGGACGTAAGCTTTCGTAACTTAACGTAACGTAAGACAACGTGGCTGTTTGAAGTGGTCTTAACGTAACGTAAAAAGAGGGGGGAGGGGGTGAACCAGTCAACGCTGTCAAATGGCAACAGGTGACGCTTTTCTATTTTCGTGCGGCGTCGGGAGACGCGGCTGTTGAAAGAACATCTTCAATTCGTGCTTCCTTGACTTTATCGCGGATTGTGATGGATTGGCCACAGGTTAATCCTGTCAACAATGCCGATGATCCGTCTTTGGTTGAGGACCAGCTTCGTACTGTTGATGGGTCGTCTTCTTTCTTCTGAAGAGCGTTCTGGAATCCTCACTCAGTACAACCTGAAGATAGATGCGTTTGGCGACGTTTCGTGTCGATTTGGGTCCACTTTTAGAAGCCTCTCAGCTGCTCTGTTCTGTCCGCTGTGAAGCCGCGAAGCCGAAGAGCCCGACGGTGGGTCGCTATATTCTCACTACGACGGGAACTGAGTTTTACGCTGACGAACGGAGTGGGTTGTGAGTGAGACGAATCATGCCCCGCTGGCAAGTTAAATTTAAACTGCCCACTTTTTTTTTGCGTCGTATTTTGTAATGGTGGCACTGGTTTTGCCAGTGTACGCATGAAGTTGCTAAAGCATGAGGCGCTTTAACGGTTTCCAATATGTAAACTACGTAAAGCTATCCTTTTTATGAGAGCTCGTACCTATAGTTCCTAGTCCAACTCACACTTTCAGATACGTTTTTTCTTTAAAATTTTACAGTCTTGCTGTGGTATATAGACAAAGTCTCTCTTCTATATGTTCAAGTTTTATGAAGTCTCTGTGTTGGGAAATAACAGCGCACGCGCTAATACGCTATAATATTGTTTATTAAAATAAATGTTTCCCCAAACTTCCATGAAAGCTTTTTTTTTTTAGATTACATTAGCGTTTAAGCATAACCTTGAATGTTTGCCCGCGAAAATTTCGCTTCACTTCGTAGACAGATCTTTAAACCTAAACGACAGAACTTATTTTTTTTTTCAATTACTGCTTTGAGTTTCATGTTTACTTGGTCCTATGTTAATTTTCGGGCGGTCTTTCTATTGGTTTGCAGACGTTGTTTTACATCCCCACGTGAACGAAACCCTAGTCACCGTGCAGATTCTTTACGACGACATCAAGGAGCACAAGGAGGCCTTCACACTTCACATGAAAGAAGACATGAACCGCATCGCCGAAGTGAGAGTAAGTACTGTCCTTAAGGGCGAAGTGTTTCGGAATAGAACGGTTTCATGTAGCGTACAATCACAGTCACAATTAGATAAATGGAACAAGTGCTGAGGCATACTCTTGACCATTTGTTTCTATGTGCTCGTACATGCTTTTGTCGTTAGATTCGAATTACTTGCCTTTTTTAATCTCCCCTTTACATCTATGCTTTATTTTCGCTTCTCATAAGTATGTTCGCAGCCTGGGTGCCGTTTGAGAACGAAAGTAAACGAGCAAAAGTGGAAAGAAAAAGTGTATTCCAGAGTACATCAGCTGCCTGCACTCAATGCATTCTCAGGGGAAAATTTCAAAACGCGTAACTCCACAACACGTGACAAGTTTCTTGCCATTTTTCTGATAGAAAAAAAACTTTGTGGGGGTAACTTTTTTTGGGGGGGTAAAGCATTTATTGAAATTTTCAAAACTTCTTTTCAACGTTCTTTTTTAATTCAATTATTGCTCGGTTTTTTTTTTTAATTCGAGATTGGTGTACTCAGTCAAGAACCAGTGGCGTCGCACGTGTAAATATAATACATTACGCATATATAGATCGTCGTACGATAAAAAGTTCATTTGAGACAATCGAACTTTCTTTCTTTGCAGGACTCCAAAGCAATCGTGTACATCGAAGACGTTAAGTTTCTGCCGGCTGTCACTTTTCCATCGGAGCCGGTGGTCGTGTCTCTTCGCGATTACGACGACGCTGACCGGGTTGCAGGGCGTCCCATTCACGGCTATCCTCTCTGCTGCATTTCGGTACGTTTACATTTTTTTTCACGCAGTAATGAAAATAAGTATTCAGCCTGTATCTTTCAGGGTGGCAAGCTCATGGTTCATATGATCGCATTGGTTTACCTTGGCTTTGATGGTCTGGATGCTCCAACATCAGAACTTTCAGTGTGAACCATCCAAAACATATTCAAAAGTATCCTAAATCATTAAACAGCATGTAACGCTACCTTCATCATTATTTTATAAATCGGACTTCGGCACCGTTCTGAGAGATAACACGGACTAGTGGTTACCCTGCAGTTTTGTACGGAACGGCGTTTCAAGGAACGGAGGACCGGCGTCGTTCCATCTTGCATCGGTGGAACTGGAACAGGAACTGGTTACATTTTCGAGGAAACGGCAGAAGGAACAAGGTTTCTTTATATCTGTCGACACCGGTTATAACGAAGTCAACGGGAATCGGAAATCACTTCGCTATATCCGCTATTTAGTTATAACGAGACTTGGGTTAACGAAGTGCAAAAGGGAATGGGAAATCGCGATCGCTTCGCTGTAGCCGCTATTTCGTTATAACCGACTTCGTTATAATCGGTCTTGACAGTATATACATTTGCAATTTTACCCGAATTTAGCAGGCATTTAGGCTTTTTTTTTTATTATTATCGACTATTTTAATTCCCGGCTTCAAGGGATACGGGAAGTATCCGAGAGACAGTCGAAAACAAAGAACTGGAACAAACGTGATCGTGGCCAGACGGCAGGTAGTTCGATGTGAATATTTTTCGATGGTTTCTTTTATTTTATTTACGTATTATCCGGTGGAATATTTAAATCAGATACGCAAACATGATGGTAATTCAAGGACACATTCCAACCTCAGAAACGAACGGGAGCGCGTTCCTTTGGAGCCACTTGAACTTGTAACGGGGAGCTCGTTCCGAGATCGCGAAGGAACGAGGAAAGAGCAAATTTCGTTTCTGTTTTGGAGTGACGTGGTACAACGCTGTCGCACAGTTGCTATATATAGGGTGGCTCAAGTCACCAGGCTCGATCTAAAATGGACCGTAAAAATCGACGCCTGCACGTAGCAATCTAAACTTTTCGTCAAAGGTGTATTTCACAGGTAGGTTTTTTCTTGTAAAATTACAAAGCGTAGTTCTCTTCCCGTTAAAAAATAAGGCCAAGAAACTTGCCTGGGTCAACGGTGGGCGGCGACGCAGACGACCAAGTGGGGGTGCGGGGTGTGTTTGCCGCTCCTATTGATAGATGGCGCTACCTCCTTGTTTCGGTTAACGTCCCTGGATATCGAGGGACTTTAACCGAAACAAGGAGTAGCGCCATCATCTAGGACGGCAACCCGCACTTGGTCGTCTGCGTCGCCGCCCGCCGTTGACCAGGCAAGTTTCTTCGCCTTATTTTTTACGGAAGAGAACTACGCTTTGTAATTTTACAAGAAAAACCTACCTGTGAAATACATCTTTGACGAAAAGTTTAGATTGCTACGTGCAGGCGTCGATTTTTACGGTCCATTTTAGATCGAGCCTGGTGACTTGAGCCACCCTATACAATAACCACAAAGACAGATAAAATCCTTCTAGGCCAGGGTTCCGACGTGCATAATTATCTGCACAAACAAAAAAAATCTTTATAGACCATTCTAATGGTTGCCTTCTGTGCGCTGCCATCTTTATACGAGTATACTGGGCTGCGATACACGTTCTGAGCAGGCGCACGATCTCTCTTCTGCTGCATATCAGACGCCGCGCATGCGTGTACAGCTCAGTGACTCGGCAGTTTTCGCCTGGTTCATATGCGCTGGAAAACTGTATATACCGTATTTTTCGGACAATAGGCCGTGCACTACATGCACGTTCAAAAGTGGAAACGTTACGCTGTGTGGAGTATCTACGAGTGCGGAATATACAGGGATTTGTTTTTCAATGTTGTTTACTATGACGAGCCGCGATCGATTTGGTTAATGTTTATATTAATGATACTTCCTGTAGGATGAGAGCTTTTTCTTGTAAAACAGGCTTTTTTAAGTGTGCTATATATGACAACTTTAAGTGTGAACTATACCCACCGGGTGTAGGCAACATAAGGATTTCTTTTCATTAGGAAATTTTATTACCGTGTGTCGACTATACTCCGAAAAATATGATGGTTGAGGGGAAAAAATAATCTAACTAGGCGATTTGGTTACGTTTATACATATTTAAACGAGAGACGGGAAGAGTCAGAAGGCTAACGTTCATCTTTTTCCAATTTCCAGTCTTGTAATGCCAAGCATCCCGACTACCTAAGAACCGGCCCAATCTGCTCCAAGGAAGGCATCAACGATTCGCTGACGGAGTTTCGCTGGTTGGTGGCGTCTCCCGACGACTCCTTCGACCTGAAGGACATTCAGTCCAAGGCATTTTTTGCTCCGGTCAGGGCCATAACCCTGGACAGTGTCTACTTTTCAGCAGGTGAGATATACACCTGCACACATGCACACCCGAATGGACGCTATGCGGTTGGGCGTGAACTTGCTAAGATTTCGCCTGCTTGAAGTTGTACCAGCGCGGTTGGTGACAAGATGTCTACTGTACGTCTTTAACCTTACTGAAAGAATGATTCGACTCAAAACTTACTGGGAAAATGGCGCATGATGGAACCCAAAGTAAATAAATGTGCTTTGTGTATGTTTAGACAGCGGGAAGTTAGTCAGCCTCGAATGGTGTCTGGTGTCTCCGCTATAAATGAAAAATTGAGCCGGTGCAGCATTAGCGGCGAGATGTTATGGTGGCACCCTTCTATGGTTCCCTCTCGTGACGTCATTTCCGTGCGAACAACAAGTTCGATGGTGTTCCTAATTAGCAAGGTAGAAGCTTGAAATCATTGCGTTCTGAAAGCAACACTGCCGACACCGTCAAAATTAAAGTTCTTACATTACTCTTCATACTGTCGATAAGAAAACCTTTGCTGACGTCATAGTCAGCATTCGGCTAATCGTGGAAGGCTAACCACAGTGACAATTTTGATCGCACACTTCGCCAATGCCACTTCAAGCCTGGAATCTTTAACGTGCTTGCATCACGCAGCGATCATTGCACGAACACTCCTCTGTATGGTGCTGATCAGATCGAAACGGGCAGGGGTGAGGATTGAGCTCAGAATCCCTGGCAGCCACATGCTCCGAGTTGGGGTGCATAAACACACTGGGCCTCCGGCCCCCAGTTCCCCTCATAGCAAAGCCCGAAAATACGTGGAGATAAATACTGCCGGTTACCAGAAGTGTACGCCATGTTATACCTGACAAATATTTCAAGCTGGACTCTAGCTTTTGATTCAGGTAATATCAGGTTCTCAAGCTACTGGAACCTTATCAGAAAACCGTTTATTTTATACCCAGATGAAGTCTTTCTTCAGAAACTTTTTTTTTCAGCTTTCTTTATACATTGTTTTTGTCAGCCAACAATCTGTATAGCTATCTGCACATAAGGGAAGATGGATGCATATATATTCATGACACAAAATAGAATACATGGTATCAGTGTGAGCAATACTCCTGTACCCTGTGTACACGCGAATGATTGTTCTCGTGATGTAAGAAAAAAAAAAAACGGTTGACATTTCGAAGTGAGAGCTTCACGCCATTGTGCCCAGGCAGCAGAGTCCAGTGTGCCGCACGTGCTGTCAACACCGATGGAGACGTCGGACTCGAGGTGCAGAGCGTTCCTGTGACGATATCGATGGAGGAGGGACTCTGCCGTCCATCCGCAGACGACTACGTCGGCGCGGAGCCTTTCACGGCTAGGCTTCGATACACAGGTGAGGCTGTGACGCGACCACCGCCACTCCACGGGGTCTTTGATAAATGGCATTATACGGCGTGCGACTTCGTCTGCTTCTTGCTCAGGGACTGCTGTGACGTCGAAACGCCGAGCTCTGATTGGCTCCCATTGAAAGGATAGTGGGTAGACGTCAATGCTAGCTGCCTTGAGGTCTACCCACTATCCTTCCAATCGGAGCCAATCGGAGCTCGGCGTCTTTCTGACGTCACCGCAACCCCTGCGTAAAAAGCAGACGAACTTGCGCTCCGCATAGTCGCTGCCAGCTTAAGAAAAGCAGGGCGTGGCGAGCATCTCATTATTGCTCCGGAGCCAATCATATTGCGGCATCAGTTGATAAGAGCACCGAAGAATCAATCACGAAGCGCTATCATAAATAGGCCACGCCCCTGCGTTTCTCGAGCTGTCGATGACTATGGCGATTCTTAAGTTCTTATAACATAGCTTCGACCCGAAACATGAAATCAACGAGCTCGATACATAAACTCAGAGACTGACACTGTGTAGTAATTTATAAATAAACGAATGTTAGTGGACACAAGAGGCTTGCCGTATTTTGCATCGGATTAGGATACAACGTGAAGAGACGCTCGTTAAGCCGGAAACGTATAGACCAACGTTATTATACTTCGTTTCAGCTTCCGTCCGAGGCGGGCTGGGGACGGTTCACAACTTCGAGAAGAGCATTCCTACGCACCACAAAGTAGTCCGAAAAAGTATATATATATATATATATATATATATATATATATATATATATATATATATATATATATATATATATATATTATTTTTTTTTTTTTTTTTTAAATAGCTGTTTTGTGCGTAAACGTTGCACAATATTCCAGATGTGTACTGCTGAGAATGATTTGCAACTAAAGGAATGAATTGTCGGAAGTTTATGTTTTTATTATTATATGTCAATGCATGTGGTTTGGTGAAAACACGTACATCCGCTGGCAACACTGCTGTAGCGCTCGCTCGGTTTTCTGTGTGATTTTGTTGTCGTAATGGCCGGACCATGTGCTTCGCTGCTTTCCTCACCGAGGTCGTTTCAAAACGTCCTTTCGCAAAGGCATGTTTGGGCGTCAGGCGCGAAAGGTCACTAATGAATGTCTACTTTCAAGTTCGGCAGGAGACTCCGGCCGCGTCGTTGCCAGCGAATGCGTTGTAAACAAAGAGAAAAGCGTCCGGGCCACTACAATTCACTGATACGCGGCGAAATCAGGGCGCCCTTTACCTGCCGATCACGTTGGTGCCGCCGAGAAAGCAGGTGGAAGTACTGCGCCTCGAGCCCCGGTATGTCCAAACGATACAAGGAAACATCAACGGTCGGGTCATCGGGCACGTTGGACGTACATGTACCCACAACTCGAAACTATGCCGAAATGCCGAACAGGATCGAAAGCTCCGGACACAGACGACGGCAGCGGCCAGCCTACGTACTGACATCCCCTATGACTAAACTTCAGAACGTGAAAGGGCACGTTTAAAACACCAGCAGCAGACGATACCGTTGATACACCCGTAGCAGACAGGGAAATACTCGGCGAGCGCGCGAGGCGCTGACGACCAACGGCGAAGCGGAGCGCGAGGACACATGCGCGAAAGATCCATCCGATCCGACGTCCGATCCGGCAATACGACTGCCTGATCCGAAAAATTTGGTCGCTTCAGACGTCGGATCGGCGATCCGACGTGCGTCCAACGCGCCAGATAGTTTCGCACGGCGGACGGATTGTCGGATGCGTCCAGCCAATGACAGCACAGCTAGCGCGAACGTCATGATGACGTACTGGGTCTGGCGGGACGAACAGGAAAACGGGACGGGCGACGAGAAGCCGGACGCGTGCGGCGGCGTGAATCCCGCTGACCCATTCGAGGAAGATGGCCGCAACAAAGAATGCACGCGCTAGCGAGAACGAGCTCCTAATTTCGTTCGTGCGAGCTGAACCGTCAATCTGGGACCAGAGATCGCTGGAACGTTTGGACCTCCTGGGCGGAGCCGAAAGGATCGTCGTGTCGCATGCAAGGTCGGAAGCGTGTGTCTCAAACTGTCGCGTGCGGCAATTCGGATTGGCGTTCGGACTGTCGGATCGGACGTCGGATCGGACGATTCTGCCGTCCATGTGTCTCGCGCTTGAAGCGCGAAACATGCGCGTCCAAACTGTCCGATTCGGCGTGCGAACCGCCGGAACGACGTCCGAGGGCGAGGGTTTTCGTCGCACCGGAGCGTCGGACGGGGCCTCCGTCCGGCGCCGGCGTGCGTCCAACTTGCTAGATATCGCCGCACGGCTGTCCGATTTTCGGAGGGCCGCAGCCAATGGCAGCACGGATGGCGCGAAGGTCATGTTGTCACGTGACTTTCGGACCGATCGGGCGAGGAGGCGCTTCGTGGTTCGGGCAGTTCGGGGAAGCGGATCTCCCCTCTTTACAACGCCTACACACACATGTGGCGGTGCGCGGTGCGTCACGCGACGCGAGTCGTCGTTGTGAAGGAGATGGACGCCATCGAGTTTTCCCGCGCGCACAAAACAAGCTGCTGATCTCGCGCGCCATAGCAAGCCGGCCTTCTGGGACCGATCGAGGCCGTCGAAACCCGAATGCACTCCGTTTCACCTTACGATGGACAGCAGCGGACGCTACGAGCCATTCCAATAGCCGTGTGAGTGTCACGTGAACTTCGGGAGAGACGCAGCAATGCGCGGTGTGCGTAGTCACGTGATTTGTACGCAGTGCTCGCTTCGCTGGGATGGCTCCTAAGGTCCGCTGCGGTCCATCGCGATTAAGTGATGTTGAGCAGAAAAGTAACCTCACGGAAAATCTTTACACACGCACACTTTAATAGAATGTAATAAAAATATTATGTTTGTTTTAAAGTCAGAAAAACCAAGAAGGGCGAGGGAAGTATTTTAGTTTTCTAGGCTAGGTGGCGCGAGCTACCGCCCGTTATAAATATAGCCATTAGCATTCATCCATCCATTCGGTAGAGGGATACCCGAAACTGGGCGGAGCTGAACGGAGCGACGCAACGACGCGTCGGAAACCATGTGTCGCGAACCGTCCGGTGCGGCGATTCGGAGCAGCCATCTTCCCGACAGTTCGCACGCCGGACCGGACAGTTTTGACGCGCATGTGTTTTCGCGCTAGGCGAGATCGCGTGACCTGTTGCCGGCGTGTGATTGGCTCCGGCCACACGTAGCTTTGGCTGCCGCTCGGACGGAAGCTGAAACGAGCAAGTATAGATTCCCTCAGTTGTGGAACTCCCGCGGAGGGGGTACCCCCCCTCACTCACTCACTTCGATCCGCCTGGAGTCGTTCGAAGCGCCCTCCATAGTTTCATTTCATAACTGCGCGTTCAAAGAGCACAGCTGAAGCGCCAAATGGCGATCACAACGCCGCCGGTTTCGCCCGCAGCGGTCGCTCGAGGAACTGCACGTGACAGCTATTTTGACTTTAATCGGCCATTTCGGAGCCGAAGAGGGTCACCAGGGTGCCACCCTTGTCTCCCCAGCGGACGCGCCGCGAGATGTCTCCGAAGTTGAAATGCACCTAGGTCGGGACGCGCTACCTGAAATCCCCGCTGAGGCATGGTTGTATAAAAGCAATATTAATTGTGCTGCAAAACCTTGAAAACTAAAAATTTTAGAAAACATCACGCGCCCCCATTTTGTACTAAACTCCAATAAAAGTTACTACAAAAAGAGTTTTTTTTTCGTTGGTTTTCACGTTTCTAGTAACGTTGAAACGAACGTATCCCGATTCAGTTACCAAAGCAGCCGTCCGGCGGCGCGTCGAGCGACTCCGGGCGAGTCGTGGTGAGTGAGGGGGTACTGTTCGTGCATGCAGCGTCTATGAACAGTTCCGTAACTGGAGTTAATCCTAATAACGTTGGTATAGACCGACTCAACTCACTGACGTCACGCCAGTGCGGTGCGGCGCTTTGCTGTCGGTACTGCGCATGCGCATACGCTACGCTCCTCCCGAATTTGATTTCTACGCATGCGCGAGTGCCCGCACCTGGGGTCTGGGCAAAGCGGGCTTCGTTTGGAAACACTGTGTTGGTGTCGCCAGCCCCGATGCGCGACCCGAAAGCGTCGCTGTGGTCGGCCTTCCAAGATTGGCCGGGCAGCTGACTATGACGTCAGAAGAGGGGATTTATCATCGACGGAAATAAAAGGAATGAAAGAACTTTAATTTTGGCGGTGTTGGCAGTGTTCTTTTGAGAGCGCAATGATTTCAAGCTTCCACCATGCTGTTTACAAACACCATCGAACTTGTTGTTCCGCAAGGTGATGGCGTCACAAGGGGGAACCATAGGAGAAGGAGCGCCACCAAAACATCTCGCCGCTGAATGGCAGCGCGAAAGACTTAGGGAAGCGCGCTCTTGCTTTTGCTTTTATTATTTTTTTCCCGCCAGTACTAATATTTACTGCGTGAACCGTAGTTGACGGGGTACGTTTCAGGTTTTAGAATATAAGCTCGGTAACCGGCCGGCCTGCACAAGAACATCATGTACCGCTGGAACAGTCATTAGTGTATGCGGGAACGCATATGTGCCTGCTTTCTATCCAGATAACGATTTATTTGTTTTATTTCTACACTGGAAAATAACCTCACACTTAAAACTTCACTGCCCGAAACTCGGCCAAGTGCGCAGTATAGTATAATCATATTAATTTGCGACACTCACTAACGTAACTTTCTCAACAATGTAACATATTGCCGTCATACTGTCATTACTAAAATTTGCGGCAGTACTCTGGTCATAACTTGTCAAATATCGTCATACGTAAAATACATATTTGGGTCAGCAAATCGAGATGCAATCGTGTAGTTACCGAGGGAATGCCAATGGTTATAGCTGCGGTCACGTGACCGCTTACGCCAGCCATTGGGAGTGAGGCGCTGCCCGCAGGGGAACCCCGCTGCGGCGACCGCGTACAAGTTGCGTACAAGGGTGAGCAGTATCACCCTTGTACCCGGTTTGAAACCGAAACGAATCGGGCAAAGAGTAGTCAGTGACGTCGATCCCTCTGTCCGCCGGCTCTGCAAGCGAAACGCTGCGATAGCACGGAGGGATCGACATCACTCGCATACCTTTGCCCGTTCAGTTTTCGGTTTTCAAGCTCGTGTGCAAGGGTGACATTGTTCGCCCCCTAGCGGCCACAACATATTATTTTTATTAAAATTTCACGACACGGTTAGGCTATACTGAGGGCAGGCAATTCTTTTCCAAATACATTATGCCATCAGAAAACGAACATATTAAAGTTAATTAGGACTCTTATTTCAGTTAACTCATTGACTCATTTCGACTTTTTTCTATTTGCCGCTATGGTCACAAACATGGCCTAAAAGCTAAAACAACTCTAAAGCAAGTTTTTTCTTAATTCAGTACTTATTTAACACAGCACTTTGTGTATCGTATGTTCGGTCGTAACGCTTTCGCGCCTTTCTGTTGAGTTTTCGCCAAGGTACCCTCGCCAAAAAAAGACGACCCTGCATCGAAAACTAAAAGTATCGACTATTTCCTTACAGGCACAAACGACCCTAAGGCGCCGAATAAAATTCAGATCACGGTGCTCATTCCCCACCGGGACGGGCTACTGCCGGCCGTGTCCACGAGGCCGCTTTCCAACTTTGAGTTCGCACTCAGCCCCAGCAGCCTCAGGGTCGGCCTGCACAAGTGCTCAAACCTGGTGGACGCGGACAGATCGCTTCACGCCGGACGGCTTTATCACGGAATCCATCAAGAGCTCGCACCTTTACGCCGGCGATGCTGAACCCTACCAGTACAGCAAGGAGATGCGGAGTCTCAAGACCCTAAGGTGTTGTGCATACTGATGATGATGATGATGAAACATTTAATGGCGCAATGGCAACAAATACCGTACTTTGTGAAGCTAAAGTTTCTTTTAATTACCCGATACCTGTTCAATGTTTGGCTTAATGCATGTGTGGCAGTGGAATTACTCTTAAACATATAGCCCAGTTACAACGAACACCAACCTACACTTTCTTATAACGAACTTAGAAAGAACGAAAATTAAAATAACCCGTAGAGAGAAATGCTCAATTCTTGAGCACGAATTATTACTTGTAAACACTAGTTGACTTACAAAGAAACCTTTCTTGCTAGCTCGCATACAGTACTGCTAGTGTGAATTTGTATTTGCCTAAATTGCTAAACTACAGGGTCAGAAGAACCTTTCACTTTCTAGTTTTTCAAGGTGATTTAAATTTATCTTGATGTTTTATTCATATGCCCTATGTGAAACCTAAATTAAAGTTAAAATCGCATTCTACATAAAAAAAGCAGAGCCCAGAAGTACACTAAGTCTCCACAGCAAACGTAATACACTGGTAGTACTTACCTGCAGAGCACCGTTACGGAGTACGCTACGCTGTAGTCGCATAGCTCCCTCTGAGTGAACCGCTCAACACTTAGTATGTATTGAACTTCAAGTGATCTCCTCTAACTAACCCGCCACTGCGTGGTATCCTTACTTATAGAGAAAAAAATTAAAAGCGGTTGCATACCGCGACATTTTGTTTTTTAATGTCGCATTTTATAAATACAACGTAACCGTGCGAAATTTATGTGCTTCATACTAAAGCGGCTGGCATTTACGCATATTCATAAACAGTAAAACGTTGGGGGAGCAGCTAACACCCTGCAATTTAATCGCAATTAGGCGGGACATTCTACGATTATTAATCATTCATCTATAGTTTTGGTCGCCATTGTTGACAGTACGCCGATCTCTCGTTATATTTCAGGTTTTACAAGAGCCTCGACTTGGAATCCTGCCTGTGGAAACTTGACGGCCTACTACACGCTTTCCGAGCTGGTCTCCGACTGCGGAGGTGCCATCAACCATGACGGGCAGGCCACGTGCGATGCAAAGTAGTATATTAGTTTCGAGGCTAGCCAAATTCAGTCACTCTAGTCACTTGCTGCTTATCAAAACGCACGGCGTTGCAAGTCTCCGTTATCTCAAAATCGCTCTGCAGGCAACGAGATTGCTGCAATGCTCGGAGGGCACGTTTCGTCTGCTCGTTTTGCAGAGGTTGTTGATGACGCCAGAACGCCGAGCTCTGATTGGCTCCGATTGGAAGGATAGTGGGTAGACCTCAAGGCATTGACTTTGAGGTCCACCTATCTCGTCATCAGACCAATCTGAGCCGGCATTATTCTGACATCACCACAACCCTGCAAAAGAAGCAGACGGACTTACGCTCCACATAGCAATAAGAACGGCGAAGAACGCATCGCGAAACAAGAAGTGTGAACATAACGGCCTACCCGCCCTACTTTATTAAAGGGACCATGAAATTAATTTCGGGTTGCGATAAATTGGGATTTTACTTATCGCGTATCGTTTAGTGCGCCAAAGAGAAAACTAGTACACGAGGGGAGAAAGCCTTTCGGAATAGCCTAGCCTTTCGGAATACGAAAATCTGAAAACGTAGTGGACTATTTCTTACCTCCATTCCCGATCGAAAGCTCTCCGCCGTTTTCACTGCGATGCATCCGCGGTGACCAAAGCACGCCAACCGACCTCAGCTCACGTGCTGGCCCAGCACTGCGTCACTCGGACGAATGCTTTCGTCAACAATCAATCCGTCAACGAATGTTTGAATTCACGTTCGTGGCCAACGAGTGCCGTGACGGCACTTATTTTCACTCACGAATAGCAAGTTCACATGTTAAAAAGCCTGGAGCTGGCACGGTGGCCTGAGCATAGCCTCTATACAAAAGCTGGATCGACGGCGGAGCCATGCAGCGCCCAGTCGGACGGGATGCGCGCGAAGCAGCCACATGGTAGCGTTATATCATCTCTAGCCATGCAGTAGTAATATGGCGGGCAGCGCAATGGCGGCGAGGCTGCCATAAAATAGCCGTAGATCTAGTACACTCGTACCGTGCGTGATATTCGTGCTTGATTGAAGCTGTTCGACGAAGCAGATTCTTGACAACCTCCGGCGTGAACGGTAGCCTCGTCCTTGAGGACCCGGCGAAACGTCCTACGGAAAGCGCAGCACCGGGGGAAAGCAGCGCAGCTCGCATCGAAGGCAGACTAGTACCGGCGTCTGCTTTCGATGCTTTTGCTCGATGCGACTTTCGATGCGTGCTGTGCTGTTTTTCCCCGGTGCTGCGCGATGTTCGATGAAACTTTCACCGGGTCCTCAAAGACCGGGCTACCGTTCACGCGCCGGGTCTTAAAAACATGTTTTGTCAAACATATTTCAATCAATCACGGAATATCACCCATCGCTATTTTGATGGCAGCCTGCCACCACCAACTGCCAAAACGCCGTCTGCCATGGATGGATGATGGTGGTGCCATGTGGCACAAAGCGAAGCTTGGCTAGAGGTATAGTCCGAGCGAAAATGGCGCTAGTGACCTTAGCGCGCGGGCAAAGCAGCGAACGTATGAGTGCTGGATCGACGCCTAGCACTGCCTTCGCTCGCACGTGCAACGTAGATATCTTTGACTTCGTTCAAACCTAAGGTGAAACGAAGTATATGGCATGAATCGCCGAACGCTCCAAGCAGCAGTTGAAATATTCCAGGAGCCGCATAACTCCAATGCCAACGAAATAAGACTACCGCTTCAGAGTATACGACACTTGGCCATATTGTGTCTTAAAATCATGGTTGTCCAGTTATCTCTGAAGATTTATCTGAAATCAAACAGGAAACGCTTTTCGCGCCCTCCTACAAATGTGGTGCTAACAGTCTAGCTTCGCGACAGAGCAGAACAATATTACATGACGTTCCTAACACCGGATCTAATGCTCCGAAAGTCGGCGGCCACTTTTGAATCATGGCGATCGGCAGTTGTGTCTGCTCTGCATACGAACCAAAATGGCGGCGCCCACAACAATGTCGGCGAACGGAGTGTCGACACTCTTAAGCGCAGCTCATTTGAGTGGCTCTATTTGACCCTTTTGAAAGTCACGTGCCCATTGTTAAAAGGTCGGAAGCACTGCACAATGGCGGAACAAGCGACACCACAGAACGTGAGATTCACAAAGTACATACACAAAACATTAAGTGACAGTGGTAGAGTTTTGTGGGTTTCAATATTGGCAGTGTCTTTTGTGTTCGCCATTGCGTAGGGATTCTACAGCTTCAAATAGAGGGCACACACTTTCGAAAAAAATCTATTGGTGTTGGTGGTAAACAAAAAAAAAATATTACACTGGTTTGCATAATAAATAAACCTTAGACGAGTTTACTTCTTTTGCCCTGAACCCAGGGTTTGTGTTAGGTTAAAGCAAAGTACGGTAAATAAAGGACACCGTGATAAAGGACCACTCCCAACTAACGTTTGCAGGCCCTGAATTTAGTCCAGTCCTACGTTTCCGTCTCGGTCCCGCTGTACGTGTCCTACATCCTGCACTCGACTGCCGCCGTGGGCGGATGGCAGCACAGCGACATGGTGACTAGAACTCAAGATCAGTTTCGTCTACAACACCGCCATACTCTGGGACCACGGCATTTCCACTCACGTCGACTCGCACCTCAATGGTAAGAACGGCGTGTTCACTCCTTCTGTTTGTTGGCGCTTTTGAAAATTTAAAACACGACCTCAGAATTTCCAGTGAAGCAATAACGTGCTAGCCCTGAAGAAGCTCAGTGTTTCTTGATCCCTGAAAAAGCTCGATAAATGCTTCAGTCCTGAAGAAGGCACCCCTTCATAATTAAGAATTAAAAACCTTGAGACAAGGAAACAAAAGGGATATGTACACCACCATCTCAAAAAAAGCACAGCATACAGCTGTCATTTATTTCCACAGCAATCTCTCTCTCTCTCTCTCTCTCTCTTTCTCTTTTTGTCAACTTTTTAAATTATACACATGCAACAGCAGGCACATTCACTGCACTAAGAAAACTTCGAGCACACGAACTAAGTCTTCTTCTTTGTTGTATTTTTCTTTGTCGTCTTCTTTCTTGTCGTGTTCCAATTAATTCATGTACTAACGGTAGGCACACACAAACAACCGAGAAACCATGAGCATCGAACACAGGTCTAAAGGCAGTTTTTTAAATGTCATTTGCTCACAGGAGAAAAACATTAAGAAAATACCCGAGTTAAAACAAACTTGTGACTTGTCTTTACGCTGTAAAGACAAGCCTGACATTTTCTGGGCATGTGTAACGACTCGGGATAGCTCCGCATTAATTGTCTTTAGGGTGATGCTACTTTTGTTATAGTACCCGATGCTAGAAACACGCGCTCACAGGAGAAATACAAACAAATAGCTTGATCCAAAATGGCAGCGATGCAAGGGGTCAGAGCTAGGAGCTTTAGCGGAAGGTGCTTTTACGTGCTGCGGAGGAGCAAAGCGGAGAATCAAACATCATGACGCAAACCAGCATTATATCTCCACGCTCAGACCTTAAAGGCATTCTGTAGCAACTGTATGTTTTGTTTTGTTTCGTTCTGTTACGCAGGCAGCATCTACCCGACCGGGATGCGAATCAACGACCAAGGTCAACTGGTGGTCCGATTTCGGACCGTATCCGGCTTTCACGGCCAGTACATCCTGGAGAGTAGAGGTGCGATTCAGTGTCCTACCAAGCGGACGTGCAAACCGAAAAATGCGCCAAGGCTGGTCTGCAGAAAATATACTTTGTCGTTCATAAGCGTCGCGTAAACTTTAGTAACTTGGCTTATGTCTTTCTCTAGGACTCAGGAAAATGTCTTACGTCACATCGGAAGAGCAACCAGATCTCACATTCACCCTAAGGCTGATTCGTAGCGACAAGACGTTCAATGAGGCGCAGCAAGAATGGGAGCTAACGTCCGACGTTGCGGTAAGTCATTCGCAGCAGTGTTAAATGTGCCAATTTATTTAGTTTCGAATGGAGATGTCGGTAGGCCTCAAATAAGCTGTGGAACTCTTTCGCTACTGCACCACTGATTAGTTTAATGCTAATTGAGTGTATAAAACAACATACTTTTTCACAATTCAGAGGTTCTGAGCATTGTAGCCGTATACATGTCAAATTCACTTTGGCATGCTTGTGCTTGAACCTTTGTTTTCTATGCCAGAAAAGGACACATTTATAGTTGCCTCGTTAGAGGAAATCTCATTAGTAAATAATGATAACTTGTACAGTGATTCTAAGTGTATTATTGAGTGCTCCGTCCAATACTTGTTTCTTGGTTTCAAGAGCCACCGAGATACTGCGCTTGGTTTTTAATTAATATAATGCCCCATTCACACGACCTGCATAAAGATAACTTTAACATAGGTCCCAATCGGTAAATCGGCCCGCGCTCTTGTGTCGCGAACACATGCCACGCGCGGAAGATCGCGAACCTTTTTGTTGCTCATCATAAAGGTCCTTTAGCTAAAGAGATTTTTATGATCATATGAATGGGGATATAAACCTCCCTACACCGAACTTGACCCTTTCATAAAGCGTCAAAACACAGCGATATGACGCCGACGCAGTAATTGGCAGCGAGCTCGAAGTCTATTGGCGACGAGATTGTTTCGCTGGCTCCGCCTTATGGTTCCCAGCTGTGGCGTCACGACCGGAATTGTAGATTGCCAGCGACAATTTCCACGGTGCGTGCAAGAAGCACGGGGTAACAAGCTCGCAGCCATCGCACCTTAAAAACCAATACCGTCAAAGTTAACAGTCTGACACTTTTTTTATTCCCATTAATGGAAGTCGGATGCATACTCATGACGTCATGGTGAGTGTTTGGCCAATCGTGGAAGACCGACCACAGCTACGCTTTTGGTCGCGCACGTCGCCAATGCGGGGCGCAAGTTCGTCTGCTTCTTGCTCGGGGTTACGGTAACGTAAGAACGCCGAGCTCTGATTGGCTTCGATTGGAAGGATAGTGGGTAGACCTCAATGGTAGCTGCCTTGAGGTCTACCCTCTGTCCTTCCAATCGGAGTCAATCGGAGCTAGGCGTTCTGACGTCACCGCAACCTCGGCGCAAGAAGCAACGAACTGCGTCCTGCATAGCCACCGACAGCTAAGAAACGCAAAGCGTGGTGAGTCTCGAGCATCTTATAATCGCTCCACAGCCAATCAGATTGCGGCATCAGCCAATCAGAGCGTTAAATGACCAATCACAAAGCGAGGAGCGTGACCATGATAGGCCACACTCTGCGCTTCTTAACTTCTCAGTGACCATAGCGCACAGATTCTCAATGATCAGAAGCAAGTACCAACAGAACCGTCATACTGTAACCTCACAGTGAAAAGAAAACCTTGAGACTAGTGACAAAAATAAGGAAAACAGAACACTGTGTTCTCCCTATCATTCCTATTACGTTGTCCCTGTGTCCCTACTGTGTTGTCTCTGTGTCCCTCTTGTGCTGTCCCTATTTTTTCTCGTAGTGTCAAGGGTGGTTTTTCTCGCCTGCTCGCCTGCGCAGTAACCCTTATTTCAGTAATACTGAAACCCGAGACGGGGGCAAAAGAATGACACCATACTTTCTCCGATGGGAACCATGGGGTCGATGCGGAGCATCAGTGTTGGTTCCGAGGAACGAGTCAGTTGCGTGCTGACGTCGAGCGATGTCGCCTACCGACTGCTCTAATGCTACACTCCTGCGCGAGCCTGCGTCGCGCGCATCGCGGCACGAGAAATCTTGAAGCGCTCGCCGCTCGCCGTTTATTTTTATTTTCACACCAGTTCGAATGAGCAGGAGACTAGACGGAGCAGGTGCTGCAAGCGTGCGCGCGCGGTGTGAGTACAATCGAACTGCACTGCGCAGTGCGCAGCTGGTAGACAGAGCGAGCGGAAGAGAGCTAACGCGTAGCTGTTGGCAGCGGATGGACGAGAGTTGCGACGTGCGTAGTGTAGGCGCGGACTACGACGCCGCTGGACGCAGCCTGAGCAAGAGATGCTCCGTATCTAAAAGAAGGACGTTGTATTTTCTCCTTTTTGCCTCCGTCTCAGGTTTCAGTTTGTGGATTAACCGTCAGCTCGCCTTCCTAATAACGTTGTCTTCCTACCGACAGAACTCTGATACAACAACTCGTGTTCAATACAAGCGCGCAGACCATCGTCGCGCGATAACATCCTAAATCGACTACATAAGCCGTATTTTTAGTCTAACTATACTTCCTTTCAGTTAAGTCTAGACGCAGCCGATTCTACAAGCGTGGCTCGAGCTCCGGGCTTTCAGCGTCCCTGCCACGCATGCGCGCTCGTGCAGTGCAGGCATTGTTCAGGGCCACATGCTCGCGCTTGTAGCATCGGCTGCCTCTGTATTTAAGCTGAAACGAAGTATAGTATTGGCACTCTAGCGGAAAGAAGGAAAAAGAGAACTGAATTTGGGGCATACGTCTGTTTAAAATTTTTTTTTCTATCGCATATCTCTTTTGTTAAAGTACTTGGTCGTTTGGTGAAGATATGGTTAGTTCAGATAGCTCAGAAAGATAACGAATGTGAGCCTCACAGAAGCGCTTCTTATCAAAAGCCAGCACGTGTAAACAGAAATGGATTCCTCCTTTACCCGTTATGAATGCAGTGGTCGTTCCAAGCGCTAGTTGTAGTCCGTTAGCCGAAGTTAGGATCCTATGAAGCCACCCAAGCAGCGCCAAAAGCGCTTCGTCACTGCGTTCCTTGTCTTTAGGAATTTTCTTTTACCAATGAAACCAATCACCCACAGTAAATGCACTACGATCCCGTGCTTTTTGTGTGTATGATTGGTCTAGCCGCTGATAGCAAACCCACAAAGACAACAAGCGCCGTGGTGACGCGCTTTTGGCGCTTCTTGTATGGCCCAATTGGATCGTATATGGCTGCGGTTGCAGTAAAACGCAGCATAGCCAATGTAGTAGGAAAATTTTTTTCATATACGACCCGATCGAATCACGATCATTCCAAGGGATGAATGGTAACATTGGCGAGTGACCTGTACCCTTAGGTGAAAGACTACTCCGGCACCTACAAGATCAACCTGGTACCGTGCACCGTTCGGGAAGGTGCCGACTACTCGGATCCCCCGCGCTGCAATCCCCAGGACCCGGTGCCTTTCGAACTGCCCATTCACTTCCAACAAGTCAGCGACCCGGTGCCCACGCAGTTCTCGCTCGACACCCAGTTCCACATCACGAGGAGACGAGACCTCTGGCTGTCCGAAGAGTCCGCGAACCTGTCCGACGACGTGGACGTGTCTTTCGTCAGGGGGACAAGATCTACGGGAAGATCATGATCAGCCCGCTTCAGAGCCTCGGACACTCGTTCACGCTGTTCATCGAGAAGTGTTTCTTGTGCACGGGAGTGGACGGCTACATCCCCCGCTACGACCCGGAGAACGGGGACTACGGCTGCATCGCGGACTCTGAGAACCTGCGTTACGTCATCAAGATCATCGTAAGTGCCACGGTGTCTTGCCGGTGCTTAGACACAGCTGTTGGAAGCCGCACGTCTGAAATCGTGATCTCTGTGGGATTTCAAGCTTGGGAAGTAGATTAATACACCGATGCTTAGAATGCCCAAACAATGCGAACAAGGAATGGACAAGGACATGTCGTTGTTATTGTCTGCTTGCGTTTGCTGACCAGAACAAGCTATTTTATCCGATTTTGTGATAAATAGCTCATGTACATACTTACAACGCGACTTACTACTGTATATGAAAACGTGACGGAACAGACAAACAATAATAGAAAGTAGTCATGATCTTAAAGTTAACCACGTTATTCTTAGTATTCGTCATTCATTGACTAGCAGCTTCTTTAAGCTGAATTCGCATTATACTTGTAATGTAGGTGTTTAAATTCAACGGAAATATATGGAATTGAAAAACTTGTCGTCTGGGGAATTCCATTATTTTTATAAAAGTAATCACTAGTTAGTATTTTACAGATCTGCTGCATGTGGGCAACTGTGAATAATTGTTATTCAGGCGCGATATATTTACACAATAAGGTAACGTCTCATTGAGCTCTGGATTCTTTTGCAAGGTTTTTGGAATCATTAGGAACTATATTGGACTCGAAATAATTAAGCAATTAAATATCTCGGCACATTGTACGCAGTGAACGCACTGCACCACTGCAGCACTTCTTAATTATTTGGACTGCAACAGATGCTCAATGTTCCGCTGTGAGCTGTTTTTCGCAAACGTCAACCATGCTACACCGTCGTCAATGCCAGACTCCAAATGCTGATTAAGTTATTCGATTGTTTAGAGCAGTTTTATTTTGCGATAGTGAGGAAGAGGTAGAAGAGGCAGCTTAGTTCTAGTCAGATAACGTCCGAGGCCAGATTTTCAATTTATATTTTTCTTGTTGTTGTTTTCAGGACAGGAAGCTCCGAACACCATAGCCCGCACCTTCCGAGTCGAGGCGCATTTCAACGCTACGCTTGTGTCCGACAGCGTGGACGACGACCTTATGCAGATCAAAAGCGATCCGGGAGCCGACGGGTTCTATTTCTTGTCTGATCCCTTGTTCAAGTGAGAAATTATATTCACGTCGCTTTCAAACTTCATTTTTAGGGGCGAAGCCCTTAAGGCGTGGGTCTGTCCCTTCTAGTTGTGGGTAATGTAGCCACTTCGAGGTTAGTTTATGAATGGCCCAGAGATGGCGTGTTCCGGAATTAACTTTATGTAGAGATGACAGATGGCGCTTAGCTCAAGGCACTCGCTCTTGGCGCTGCTCTGTAGTTTAGCTGGATGGAGGCGGTAGACAAGGTTGCGGGAGCGGAGAGCGCGCAAGGCGGCGGCGGCGCGCTCGCGGACAGAATCCAGCCGTGCGAGAGCGAGAGGCCGAAGCATGTCGTCAGGCTGCGCGTCGACGCCGCCAAGATCCGGCCGTGCGAGAGCGGGAAGCCGAATCGCGTCGTCAGTCTGCTCGGCGACGCCGCCAAGATCCGGCCGTACGAGAGTGGGAAGCCGAAGCGGCACGGCAGCGTCGCCAAGATCCGGCCGTACGAGAGCGGGAAGCCGAAGCGGCACGGCAGCGGCGCCAAGAGGATCTGCAGAACGTCAGGGAACGGGAAGCGGCAAGAAAGCGCGCGTATCGGCAGGCAGACCCCGATGCAGCGAGAGCTCGTGAGGCGTCTGCAAAACGCATCAGGCGAGCTCAGCCCGAAGGTGCCGACGCGCGGTTTAAGCGAGACTTTCTAGACGTTTCGTTCGGCCATAGCTGTGGTGTGTGTGATAGATTGTGGTTTGTATACACACACACACAGTGTTTCTCACGTCTTTACATGGCGATGAGTGGGCGAATTAACGGAAGAATCGCTGGTTTACCGACGATTCACTCCGGAGCTTCGCCCACTCATCATCATTCACCACGTGGATATGCTGTGACTTTTTTAATTACCCGAGCATCAAGTAGAATGCTTCGAACGTAGGCACGCGCGCTGCTCGCGCTTGCCTTAATTGTATAAAAGATTCGAAGTTAATAACCAAAATTCGCGACTCCAGCAAAACGGACGCCACCTAGCGGGAAAACATTGAACTGGCCGGAACAGGTCCTTTCGCGATTTCTGCCTGTCTGTAGTGGCTTCCGTGATTACATGTTGTCGGTAATTTGCGCTATAGAACAGCTGTCTCGGTGACTCTGTCGTAACGTAGTCAGCTTGTTACCTGCAGGTTGCTCTGCACGCGACCTACGCAACCTACGCATGAACCAGACATTCGGCGTTTATCAAAGTTCATCAGCACCGTAGAAAGACGGTAGGCAGTCCTCTTATCGCTTCCTGGAAGAAAGTCAAGCCTCTGGAAACTCGCTTGTGCCAACACATCGCCGCAAGTTTGGAACGTGGAGGATAAGAAGCGGAGCAAACAACACTGAGTCCAATGCTATAGCTTGCTGGTGCCCCAGCTACAGTGAACTAGAATATAGAATATAGAATATAGAATATATTCTAGTTCACTGTACCCCAACCGCCAGCGTAGTGCGTTCATCTGGCCCATGACACGCCACAACCTGTTTTAGGCCGCCCTATTTGCCCGATGGTGGCGTCCCTATAGGTCGCTGGAGTCGCGATATGAACGCGCGTGAAAGGTGTCGTTAGTTTTGGGTTTCTGCTTCAGAACAGATAGTACAGCTGCAGACGCCAGCGCGTGCAGCGCGTGGAACTACGCTCGCGCACGCTCCTTGGTGCTTTGGGTAATTTAGACAAAGGTCTATTGAGACATTTCGTGACTGGGAGCAACGTAAGGTAGCGCTCAGTATCGTGCGCATGCGGCATGCATTGCTACTAATGACGTTGATATATTACAGTCATAGGTACTAGCGTAAACAGTTTACTACTTAGTTGCCCAGTATTATATATATGTAAGTGATTGATTACGATTTCACATAATAAAAGCACTATCGATCCTTACTTTCCAGGAGTCATCCAGATAGCCCTTCTCGCTAAAATTGGCGTTAATTATATTCTATACCTTGGCACGAATTTCACACTGGTTGTGCTTCTTGTAGTATCACGTACACTTGTCCTTCAATGCTATTACTAAGCTCTTGAAACTATCATGTAGCTGCACGTTGGATGCTACGTTAACCCTGATCCGTTTGGATTGTAGGTTGAACTTATATAAAAAAAATAGATACGGTTATATAAAAAATTGGGCAGATCTGGCGATATCAAGTAAATCAGTTTATATAAGCCTTATTAAGCCAGATCTGCCCAATTTTTTATATAACCGTATCAGGGTCTTGTTATGGAGATATCAGGACCCTGATAACCCTGATATACAGGTTTTTTTTTATTCTTGTAGATTTGTTTTTAAAAAAGCCATGAAACCTACACTTATGCGGTTTGTGCGAGTGAGTTATACGCCCAGGGGGACATTATGTGGGTGGCTAATCTTTGCAATAAGTCGGCTAATGATTTGAAATTCACCACTTGTTTCTTAAATTAGTGAAAATAGACATATGGTTCCAATTAGAAACTTGCTGAACGTCGTCCAAAATCCCTAAATCAGTCATTTTCAGAAAGACTTTCAGCGCGTGAGAAAGTTACCACTCGTGGAGCAGGTACAAAGCTAGTGGTGTCAGTCAGGCGCCCGCGCAATTTTTCCGCCTCTTATCTAGCCACAGCCTTGTACCTGGTCCACGAGTGGTAACTTCAGCGCACTACTGCGCTTCACACGCGCTCAAAGTCTTTCTAAAAATTACTGATTTATGGGTTTTGGACGACGCTCAGCAAGTTTATAATTGAAACCATATGTCTATTTCCACTAATTAAAAGTAAATTAGTGAATTTTAATTAATTAGTCGACTTATCGCAAAGATTAGAAAACTACGATTGTCCCCCTGGGCGTATAACTCACTCGCACAAACCGCATAAGTGTAGTTTTCACGGCTTCTTTTAAAACAAATCTGCAAGAATAAAAAAAAATAACACCCGGTATTTAGGCATTGCACGTACGTCACATCATGACATCGAACACCGGTATCCACCATGCTGGTGGTTGACTCTTCGACCCTGCATAGCGAGAGCAATGGTAAACTGTGCCGCGCTCGGCTGTAGCGACGATCGTCCGATCGTTTCGTCGGCATGAACCGCGAGATAGTGTCCCTCAAGTTAGAGAAAGTATGAGCGGCAGGAGAGGGATACGCCCGCGGATTACCGAGTTTGCGGCACGCATCTCATAGCGGCGAGCAACTCCACTTTTCTACCGTTGTTTACGTTCGCGCACGCCTATGCATCGGCTTTTGCCCATTCGTGGTGTAGATGTCCTTTGTCTTTCGTTACATAACGCCGTTTCCCCGCTTCGAGCGATTGTCGCGCCGCGAGCCCGGCCGTCAGGGGATCGGTTTGTGCCGTCTGCGAGACGGTAACCTTTGCAAGGAGCAAAGGTATGTAGGCAAGCCGGTTAGGAAACATCATAATATGAAACCCTGAGTCAATGAGAGTTGTACGTTATTTGATTTATCCTTATCTCAGGGTTTAGATTATGACGGTAACCTAGCGTTGTTTACCAGTATTTCGCAAAATCGTAACAATCTTTTTACAAGCGACTCGTAAAGCCGCGCGTCAAATTTTAGAACGCGCAATTAAGATTCTTTGTTGTTGTCCTTCTTGGCGACACGTCAAAACTTTGTCGGCGGCATATCGGAACTTTCTGCTTGTAGCGCAATCGCACCAATGCCGAAACATTCTGCACAATTATTCTCCCGGCTGCCAGGAGATAGACACAGCCTAATTCTAGAAATAATCTAGAAGAGTACCTTTAGGAAAACGATCTATTGTCGCGAAGTAGGTTGCAGCGCACTTACGTTGACGAGACGGGACTTGAAAGGTAATCCCAGATAGATGTCGACACGGCCACGACGGAATCACCACTCAAACACAAAAACGAGAAGGAAGGTGTCCGTGAAGAATCAACACGATGTAGCACAACCTGTCACTTTTAAAAACGAGCACTGAACGCATCACAAAAAATTCTTGGGCTTCTTTGAAATCGCTTGCAGAAGCAGAAATTCGCAGCACCCACGCGGGCGCAGACCACACCTAACTGCATGGATCCGCATCCGTAAAACCACGTGACCACGCACAATCTATCACGCTTTCAGCTCAGGAGAGCAGAAAAGTAGAGAAGGACAGAGCCAAAACTAGAAGTGCACAATCAAAGGTCTTATCTTATGAGGAATCAACGTGCGGATATTGTCATTTCAGTGTTGTACATAGCTGCATAGTGCGTAACGATAGCTGCGTAGTCCAGATGCTATGATCTTGGAACGCTTCGCGACAAGTCCATGGTTAAGGAACTGTGTTCTGTCTTCATCATCAGATGTCAACGCATGTACATATACGTGACACATAGCGTAGCATCCGTTTAAGCACTTATGACACTGTCCACATCTGGTACTTGCGATCTATAAACCGTGCTGGATCAGAGTACCGCAAAGCCTGAAGCAAGTGCTATCGCTTGTACATATCAACTTCTGATCATATTCACATAGGATGTACGTCGCACCGATATGCTAGAGCAGACTACGAGCATTCGATAACTGCATCGTGTGAATGTATACTATGTTGCTGAAGACTTCGAACCACGATTGCATCTCGAAGTTGCTTGCAAACCACATTGAAGAAGCATATTGAAGCCACTTGATACTATGCATCCGTGAGTACGCTTCAGTTGAATGCGAAGGCATCCATATGGAATCGACGTTGAATCTTTGCAGATCATGTTTCTGCCTGTTAGGATAAGGCTTGCGCATCGATGCTCCGAGGTATTCTGAGCATCCTAAGTAACTGAATGGTCAGTCATCGACAATTGGCATATCTGGGACTAACATCTCGATGTAGCCGAACAAGATAGGCAAAGCTAAGCACCGACTTGCCACAGCCAAGCCAATCGCTACTGTAGCCCAATCTCGCTATTCATAGCCGCAATCTGGAACGCGCATTCAAACCGAAGACGGTACCGAAGGTGACCGTGCAAGAACAACACGATGTAGCGCAAGCTGTCGCATTGACAGAATCAAGCACGAACGCATCGCGAAAAAGTGCTTGAGGCTTCTGTGAAATCTGCTTGCGAATGCATGAAATTCGCGCCCATGCGAGCGCAGACACGCCTAACTGCATGGATCCGCTCCGTAAAACCACGTGACCACGCACAATCTATCACGCTTTCAGCTTAGGGAGAGAGAGAAAAGTAGAGAAGGACAGGCCAAAACGGGAGTGCACAAAGGTCTTATCTTATGGGGAATCAACGTGCGGATTTGTCACTTGTACCCAAGGCTGATAGTGCAGTGAATGCTATGTGTGGCCTTGGGCTCCAGGCAGGTGCTGTGTTCTGCTTCATCACCAGCTTCTAGACTGTAGTCACGTGACCCTAACCGGAGACACGATTGGCCTAAAACATGCATAGCGTCTACCCTGCTGTCAATACCGAGTGAACATAGAGCTCTCTGACGTCCAACTTCTGAACTTCCAAACTGTCTAGCTCGAAAGTGACCGAAAATGATGCGAGTTTGAAGATACTATGTTTTACGCCGTATAACCCAGATCATAATTTAAAATAAAGAAATAAGCGCGACTATTTTTTTTTGCGCACGATGTCCACAAGTAAATAAATAAATAAATAAATGTGTATATATATATTTTTTACCAATAAATTTAAAATTATGAGTACACTCTTAGGTTCGCGTTTTTAAATTTCAAATATTTTTACGAAAGAGTTGCACATAAAAGACACCACTTTCAACACACGATGAATCGCAGACGCTCGCAAGCGGATGGTTACGATGCTGCGCGAAAGGTTTTTGAAAGATGCTGCGTAGGGCGCAACGGCTTCGCAGGCGTTCGAAGGGAAAAGGATTCGGGACGACGAAGTAGCGTCTTGCATCTTCAGTAAGCTAACGGTTCGTGTTTCCCCGCTCAATTTAGCGGGGAAACACGAACAAAATTAGTTTCACTGCTAGATTTAGCGGGAAATTGACGTCAAGTGATATAAGTACCAATTCAATTTCTCGCTAAATTTAGCGGGGTGGTTACTTGATGGCGACGCCGACACCGCTTAACTCGGAAACGGGCGCCTATGAGCTGCGATCTCAAATCCATTATTTGATTAACTCGCTTTCCGATCTGATGCACTTCGTCATAATGTCACACGTCAAACATACAACCAAATTTCATTTGTCTTTCAATCTTCAAAATGTGCAATTGGTTAAATGGTCCAAATACCTGGAATAACTTCACTTTAACGATGTTAACAATAATTAACCAATTATTTGAGACTCATGCAATATAGATCAATCAACTTGTCTTGGCGAGTACATATGACTTATTGCTTGCACGACCGAAACGGGCCCATATATCATTATCAGGGGCAATATTTGCACGCGTATATCGCGAAATAAGGCCGTATTTACGCACTTATACGGCCGCATCTGGCAGTATTAGCCCGCCTATATGGCGATATCGGGGCGTATTTGCTCCCATATATTCCCTATCTGACTACTTATATTATCATATCAGGACGTATATAAAATATATCAGGGCCATATCTGACATTTTCGTAGCTTCTAGAGCAGGGGGCACTCACGCTTCGAGTCTCCTGAGCAGCTTGGGTGACTCCAACCATTGGGTCCCTATTCAAAAACTCTTCATTATGCTGTGTGTATGCCTAGACCAGACATGTATGTCCAGTCGCCCAATTTTTTAATAATATCACGCGAGCGTCGACCGCCGGGACGTGCCAGCGCTGTGCCGCGGAAAAATGCGGCGTCACGGGAGAGATTAGCGCGTGCGCACTAAAGCTCTCTCCGGTGCGAGCGTCGTCGGTTCGGCTATTCTGTTGACCGCACACAGCCCCTGTTCCTTATCTGCTGGCATAGCTGACCGCCTTTAAGCAAAGTCGACGCGCTTGCTTGCGTGATACCGTGATACTGCTCAGGCGTGAAAGAAACCGCGCGTCATCTCGTTTAATGTAGTTTTTTTGCGTTTAGCTTTGTCAGCATCAAAAAAGAAAAACACGATGACGCGAAAGCTGAATGCAACGATGCATTAAACTATATACCGCCGCCAATGCTACGAGCCGTCAAAACCAATCCAGCGCTGTCACCCTGCCACGTGACATCGTGCTTCCACGTGCAGTTGTACCCAACAGGAAGGCCACGTGACACACTTTTAGCGATGGACTGGCCGAGATGGCTCGGTAGCGTCCGCTGCGGTACAACACAAAGTGAAACGGAGTATAAACAATCGGGGCAAGGCGCTCCTTTGCTGCGGAGCAGGGGTTGTGTGCGATCAGCGGAATAGCAGACGACGCTCCCCGGAAAGGGCTTTGTGCGCACGCGCTTAATCCCTCCCATGACGCCGCATTTCTCCGCGGCACGGCACTGCTCGTCCCGGTGGTCGACGCTCGCGTGATATTAAAAAATTGGGCGACTGCACGTTACTCCAAAGAAGTAACTAGGTACCGTTACTAGTTACTCGCTCAAAAAATAACTAAATACGTTACTCGTTACCCATTCTCAAAAAGAACACGTTACTCTACCTCAAAAGTAACGAGTTACTTTTCTCGTTAATTTGACGACCAAATACACGGCTGCTTTGGTTTCATGGTTTACTGTTTTCTTTTCAGTAGTCGTTGCACTTCAGCAGTAGGTTTCCCTCGAAGTTTTCATCGGTTATGCTTCCCCGCTTCATTGAGAATACATCTCCGGCGACGCGAAAGAGTCGTCCTATACGCGCTCGAAATAACGACAGTTTTGCTTTAAGAAGAGCTGGTGAATCTGGGATTCCTTTCTCTCTTTTGTTCTCTCTGCTTCTGAAGTTTTAAGCTGACAATCGGTGCTGTGTTTTCCCGTGTTGGCAACCTCCGGGTTTACATCCTGTCTGTACACGATTCTAGAACATTCAACTACCGAACCTTATTGTGTTCTCCGGGTGAAGGACATTCCCAGCTGTAGAGTTCGACTGACGTGCTCAGCGATAACCGTTGCTATACTGTCATACTGTTTAGTCGTTTTCCCGGTTGCCCGTTTGCCTTTGACGAAAGAAACGCTTAGTCGGGTTAGATTTAAAACGAGGCTGTTTAAACGGTTGTACACGTTACTCCTCAAAAGTAACGAAATAGCGTTTTTCGTTACTTGGCCTGATGAGTAACTAGATACGTTACTCGTTCTTTTTCTAAAATAAAAAAGGTAAATACGTTACTCGTTACCGAAAAAGTAACTAGGTAGAAGTAACTCGTTACTAGTAACGCGTTACGTATACATGTCTGGCCTAGACGCAGGAAAATCAGTCAGCCCCCATATGCGTCTGGTGTCCCTGCTACGGCTGGGCAATTGATCGATTTAACCTATCGATTAATGCTTTATACCGCAATTAAATTTATTAACCAGTTGATCGTTTAAATTTTGACGAACCAAAAGCAAGTAAAAATTAAACACTTTCACCACGCAGACGTGGAGGGATACAGCTGTTTGAAGGGCAAACTTTAGGTCAAATATGTGAATAAAGTAAACTGAAGAGGCGAGATATATTCCTCGAGATTTATTCATAATCCAAGTTGAATATTGCGCCGTTTATTACATATTCTACAAAGGCAAAAAACAAAATGATTCATTTTGACCTTTTTAATATTGTGCATAGAAATCAATGACACCGATTAATCGATGAAAGGGTGGCGACTAATTGGGTTAAAACTTTTAATCGACGCCCAGCCTTCGCTGTAGCTGCAAAATTTAGCCAAGGTAATACGACTGCTAATCCAGGGTCGTGCATCACGCACTAGTGATACAAGACCACACGCCGGTGCGGGATGCTCATCCGGGTCGAACCGCGCAGAAGTGCGGATTGAACCCAGGATCTCTGGGTTCCATCAGCCAGCTTTCGCTCCACGTGCTCCGGGCTGCGGAGCATTAACGAGATTCGGTCATCGATCCCCCTACAGGTCGCCTCCGGTACGCTATGGTTCATCCACTGCATCTACACTCTCCGCGGCAAGGAAGGCGGCAACAGGCGCTTTGGCAAGCGACACGTGAGCTCTTCGGACGCCCTGGACCACGTCATCTCCAAGCGTTCTATGCTCGCCGACGCCGAGAGCATCGGCAAGAACGGTCGCGGAACCAACATGCACCAGATCGTGCTTTCCAGTGCCATGAAACAGACGGGAACCTACGAGATGGGTTCCAACGCGGAGTCTCCGTCGACCTGGCCTGTTCTCCTGGTCGTCCCTCTGGTCCTGGTCGGCGCACTCGTCACGGGAACGGTCGCGGCTTACGTCATCTGTCGGAGGCGAAGGAGCTCGGCCAGTCTGTCGTCGGCAACGTCTGGCAACCGGGTGGTGACCGTGTGTTGCGCAGGCGGGAAGAGTCACGTCCACGCGTCCGGTTACATGCCCAACACAGAGTTTGCTGGCACGGAGGTGTGAACTAGGGTCACCAAGTAAGGCTACGCTCTGGAGTAACGGTCACTTCAGCCATTTGGATTTGGATTTGATTTAATGACGACCCCTTTAGAACGGAAGGACGCTTGCCGGAAGTTCCGGTGAGGGCCTGCCAACAGCAAGCTCGGCTGGGTCCGCCAAGTGCCCAGCAAAGACTAGCCGAGTTCTTCGACTGTTGGCGCTTAAAATCATTGTTGCCAGTTATGCTAAAAACTTCTATCAGAAATCGCAGAAAACGTGTTTTCGTCCTTCACAAATGCTACAACAGTCTGCGACAAAGCAATACAACATCGCCTGAGCTTACTGACACCGTATGGACCAACTCAACTCTCTGACGTCACGCCACTGCGGTGGCGCTGCTGTCGGCACGTGCGCATGCGCAGATCCGTCAGCTCTCGCGAATCTGGTTTCTGCGCAAGCGCACTGCCCTCACCCTCGTGAGAGCAAACCCTGGCTTATTTCTACAACGTGAGTTGGTGTACAGAAAGCTCAAGAAATTGAATTTTCAAATGGATAACTGTCGCGAATTGCGCTCGCTCTCCACTAAGCACCAAATTGGCGGCACCCACAAATTGACCGGGGATTGAAGTGCCGATACTCAAAGCAGTTGCATTTATTGGTGGCTTTATTGTGAACTTGCATCGTGTTTGAGTGTGTTCCATTATGATTCACTTATGTGTGTGCGTGTGTGTGTGTGTGCTCGTCTTGTTCAACTTGAGCGGACACGACCAAATGCGCAGCCGAAAACTGCCAAAAAGAAAGAGACACTTCTTACTCTTTGCGATGAAACCGGGTGCCAAGGTGTACCTCGCACGTCATTGCTGCGGCCCGGTGACGCGTCGTGAAGTTTGTGTTCTTTTTCTTTTTTTTCCTTTTTCAAAGAACTTTGAACTCGAGTGAGGTAAGTATCGAAAAGGATTTCTTGTGAGGATCCGTTTTTTATGTTTATTTTGTTTGTGGTTTTATAACTTATGTGCGATGTGCCGATGTGCAGTGACGCACCAATGGTATTAGTTTTTTCGCTTATAAGAATATTTAAATCACAAAACCATCAAGACGGAAAGGAAAAGGAATTTTTAACTTTCAGTGAATATGAGTAGGTTATACCTATAAAATATGGTTCCGTTTTTTGCCTTACTTAGCATTTGCTGCAGTTCAGATGGCCCACACAACTCATTTTATAAAAGACACTGTCTTTACTATTGACGTTTTTCTCGCATATCTAGAGCGAAGTTTAGACCAAGAGTTATGCTGAAGATATTTACGTCTCCTTAGTTTTCAAATGTATGACACGCATTATTAAAATTATTGAGAAACTGGGAAAACCAAACGCCTTAAAAATTTTAATTTTGTTTCTTTTGGGTAAATTACTCGTGTTAGACAATCCTTCACAAACTCAATTGTAATTTTTAAAGTAATTTTGCAAGGTTTCTTCACCGCTGAATTAAAGAAACAGACGACATTGCAAACACTTTTCTTTTCTGTTAGGTGCAATTTTCAATAATTAGCCCGCATCAGCAGTATTTCAGCTTTCAAGCTTTCAAGTAGAAGCAAAGCTCCGAAATTGTCATCTCGAGAACGATTTGTTATAAAACAGATTTAGCCTTTTTACGTAAACTCATATTTGAATGTGCCTATGCACCCGTGGAAAGTAGAAGAACCGCGTGGTGCTTCGATGTTTCTCCATTCACTTATAACAAATTGGGTGTACAACCAGTGCCTCTGTATTTTTACTCTGTCTAGGATGAGAGGTTTCGGCCCTTTTACTTGAATTGGAGGTTTCTACTATCGCAGCACTATAGGCTGCCAGGGTTGCTGACTGAATTGTGGCATTGTGCAGGTTTCAGCAACATCGACGCCGTTCTGTATTGTACAGTACTATTTTTACATTGTGTAAGTATACATCATTATCACAGCGCATGGCATTTTCTGTATCGGTGTTTTCTTTTTTTCTTTTAGTGATGTTTTTGTTTTTGTTTTTATTTAGACAGGGTATTGGTGCAATACCAAGTGTGAGCTGAAATGACTCGTATTGTTGTTAAACGTGTGAGCTTGTAAAGTAAGTGAAAATCCAGAAAGTTTGCAGTGTCGTGTTGATACGTGTGCCATTCTTTTAATGATTATATTGCGAAAAGAAAAAACATATTTTGCAAAACGCTTGACTTATTTCGTTTTGATTAGAAACTTATAAGAGATTTGTGTTATTACGTTTTTAGCTATTGTCTGCAAAAGAAAACATAAATTAACTTACTAGTTCAATAAAACGAGGGAACACAACACTATAATATTGATACTCTTCGTTATGCATATGAATCTGAGTTTTTAGTATGCTGTAGCACAAAAAATGTTCTGTGAAAATTTGCGAGTTTCTTACAAATTATGTCAGGCCTTTAAGCACCATTAAAACGGGAATTTGGGCCAGTTGTTTCATGATGCATAAAAAGCGCCAAAAATAGACAAGGACGGAAGGAGGTGGACAGGACAGGGCGCTTTTAGCACCTTATTTTTTTACATGTAACTTATTTTTTTTTAGTTTAAGACAGACGTGGAATAATGTGCGCCTATTTGAATCTCATAGTCATATTTTTTAATAAGATACTACCCAAATTTCGTAAGTCAATTTGTAAATCTATAGTTTGTCCACTTCAGTAAGCCGACAATGATATAGTCAAAATATTAATAGGCTGTGTGCCACGCTTGTGCACGTTAGTCCACTCTCTGGTGATGACGTTTTCAGGGTACAAGACGTTATAAAGGCAGCCAGAACCTTTACACGAAATTTTTATTTGTTTTCTTTATTTTAGGACAGGACAAGTTCAATCCAAATACAATGCAATCTGATCAGTGAAAATCCAATCTAGCTTATCAGGTACTCTTAAAGGCGAAGCGTCATTGTACAAGTACCATACAATCTGTAGTTCCAAGCACCAAAAGTTCAAAAGTTACCAGATAAAAGGCACACTCCATGCTTCTTACAAATACAATATGTCCCCTGAAACTGCGCAGAACCTCTATATGATGAAACAATTTTTTCAGGAAGAACATGGCGCTTTCTAGATCCTACGGCTGCTGTACGATGCCTTCATTTTCTTTTTCTCCTTTTTCTTACTAAACCTTGCTACTCTACGTCACCCGTCCCCGCTTACGATACTACAACTTGTAAAAAGCAAGGGTTGTGTGTCTTATCGCAGAAAGTGTATCACAGGCTGGTCTGTTAATCAAGCACACGTGTTTCTTGAGCCCGCTTCACAACTTGGTTCAGGTAGTTCTGAATGACGGAAAGGTCCGTCTTCGGAGACCGGTAAGTTGCTGACCTTGTTGAACAGCTGCGTGTTGATGCCGATCCACTTGCGCTAGAAAGTACGGCGTCGTCGCGATTGTAAGACAGCCGCATCGCTCTTGTATAGCTAGCACTAGCCACGCTTCTGAGTAACGACCTTTCGGCCATCTTGGTGCCAAAAGTCATGGTTGCCAGTTATCTGAAGCTTCATCTGAGAGCACAGCAAGTGCTTTCCCGGTTTTCAGAAATGTTAAAACTTTCTGCGAAAGAGCAAACCGCAACTGCCCGAGGTTCATGACACCTAAAGCTCAGAAAGTCGCATCTTCAAATGGTACGGTTGCGTCAACTCTGCACTAAGTACCAAAATGGCGGCGCCTACAAGATAATCGTAGAATGGACTGCCGCGATATTCTAGGCATAGCTTATTTAGTAGTTTTAGCAATGATTTTACGGTGGTTTGTTCGGCGAGACTGTTGAGGTCGAGGGTGAAGCAGGACCGGGTCGCCCATCCTGGCAACGTGTCGCCCGAAAGGTCCCACTCGGGGTACAGGAAGGCCCAATCCGGGTACAGATAGTCTTCGCCAAACGAGGGAAACGCTGCGCCAAAGAAATGATGCATAACGTTAACGTGCAAGAGAGCACACGTTTTGGGAGAAGGACTTGAGTTCCTGTGAAGGGATGTTGAATTCGCACAGGCTGGCACAGCTAGATGAAATTGAAGTGTCGCCAGACGCAACTATATATCCTAAAGATTTCTAATTACGGATGGTTTATAGACGTTCGCACGACATCTTCAGTATTGGATTCCATTAGGACGCCCTCAGAAAGATGCGCAATGCCAGAGCGATGAACAAACAAAAAAGGCTTCAACCCAAGCTGTGAAGGTGGTTAGACAACGAAGTTGTGGTATCACCTGCAACGATTTCCCACTGCATTATAGACCCTTTTTATGGCAAACGCCACCAGGTAGCGTTCTAGTTTTTGACGTCCCAGAGAACTTCCGGTTTATAAAAAAATAAACAAAGGCCACCTTAACACCGCTGCATGAAATGTGGGTGAAACACTTAACCAACGATTCTCCGGGTGAACGCAAAAAGAACGAAGGAGTGCGAGATCCGTTAAAATGTTTCGAGTATTCTTGTAAACCAACTCGCCTCCTCCGAGACGTTAAAGGGTACAGCCAAAGGCCCTCTTGAAATCTCCAACTTTGTTGTCCGTGTAGCATTTTTGCTTTCTAGCACCGGTGGTGACATGAACAAGCTGAGGAGGCTTGCAAAGAGGGTGCGACCGGAAGTCGCTTGGGGACGCAAGCGGCAGTTCATGTTTATAAACAGCAAAAGGGCCTATACCAAATGATTGACGAAAGAAAAGTAAATGCACTGTACCAAAACGTTTTTATATATGAAATACTTCGTACGCTGCCGTTCCGCGGCAGCTTATACAACCGCAATCTTTACCGAGAAACGCATGCGGGGGCCTACATGTTTCGTATCTAGTGATGTAACTCCACACTTCGTGCTCAGTCGTTACCGCGGCAGCTTATGCAACCGCAATCTTAACGTAAAAACACATATGGGGAGTGCTACGTGCTTATCATCTATCACGTGGTTTTGACGCTTGTTTTGTGGTTTTCTTATTGAAACAAGTATCAAAACCACATATAAGAGATAAGGCGCGCACGAACGGTGATAAGGCGCGCACGATGGTTTTCCGTCGACTATTTTGTCGACTCTACTGTTCCGTCGACGGACACGAAAATACCCGTCCAACGAGTCATATACAGCTTCGCTGTAAAAAGAGTATAATTGCATATTCAAACAACAGTAATACGTGCTCTGCGCGCACTGGTGATTATAATCCATGAAAAATTTTAAGAGAAATCGGGTCTTTCAATTAGAGGTGTGCGAATAGTGGTTTGAGTCGATCAGCTCGTGTACCATTCATAGCTTTCACAGGTGCTATACTTGGTTTCACCTCAGGCGCAGCCGACGCTACGAGCTGATGGGACCAACCAGACATCGTCAAAACCGCACCTTTATGGTGTTCGTCATGTTTCTGTAGGTTTTCTATCATCGCTGAACCAATCATAAACAGGAAAGGCCTAGTGACTTTCGCTTTTGACGTTTTGACACTGCTTGATTGGTCCCATTAGCTCATAGTATCGGCTGCGTCGGACTTAGATGAAACGAAGTATAGGAACGCTCACGACATACCAAATCTCTTTGCAATGCTCAAACTAAGGACGACTCTATCCGATTCGAAGCAGCACTCGCGCACTTCTACTATAAGCACAACCTCCCACCCTTGCAACGAAAAACCTCGAGGTACTCTAAGCACTTCTTATGAGTTGTGAATGCGAAAGCATGCAAGCCGGTCGTCCGCTCCCTTTTTCGTCTGCTGCGTATTTTTCGTCGCCGGTCAGCGCGCGTGCTCCCCTGGGCACGGCGACCTTGGACGCTCCGTGTTAACGGAGCGCTGATGGACACGCAGCGCCATGGGGTGAGCGGTCGTGGAAACTGACGAGCGCAGCGGCCAATGGGAGCCCCGTCGACGCGCGCCAGCCAATTGGGATCGGGGAAACTAGGTGCCGTTTTCGCGCTTCAAACTGATGACGTCAGCTCGCTCCATGGGACAGTTAATGCTTTCGCATTAAAAAGTTACAGAAGGAATGAGAAGTGATCACCCGACTCGGCGTCTTCCAGCATAGCGCCCGGTGTGCAGCGCGGGAAAGTGGCCGTCTTGGACCGGTCAACGGCGCCGGCACCAGACGCGAGAAGCGTGTCGTTGAATTCGCTCTTATCGAGGTCTGCCTGGCCGACCTTGGCCTTGCCACATCCGGGCCATGTGTGCACGGAACGACTGTTCAGTCGCGGCTGCAAACCAGACGGATTGCTTCGCGGACACGACGCCTGGACCTTCTGCCGGGATAGAAAGGGGTAGACTGGTAAGAGGAAAAACAAAAGTTTCTTGCGGATAGGCGGGTTTTAGAAAAGCGAGGTAAGCATCTCCCAAAAATCTTTCTGCTCTCCATGATTGTAGTGCTTCCTCTCCACTAGTTTCCCCTGCAGCGTTCGCTTCGTTCTTCGTTAAAGAGGAGAAAGGGAAAGCTTTTGGAGAGGGGCTTGTCCTGCTTTACTTCACCTGCAACATACCATAGTCGAGTCAATCGTATAGATTTCACATTGATGCAATAGTGTTTGTAGCCTGTGTACAGCAGACGCTTCTGTTTGTAGCCTAAAACAATGTATTGCGTGTATTGCCATGCATATTACTGTGTAGTGAACATTAGAGATTCCACTGCGCAATGGTCCAGTTGGCCCTCCACGTCAAGGATTGCCAGATTTTAATGTCGACACCTCGTACTCTACACATTCGTGCAGAGCAAGTTGGATATTAAGAAGAAAAACAAATCGGTGGACGCTTTTCTCTCAACGGCCAAGAAAATGGTAAAAGTAATAGTTCTTTGCAATGCAAATAAAACGGCCGCTTATCAAAGCTTTATCGTTTTTGTTTGTTTGTTTTTAATAAAATACCGGAAACACTTGTGCGGCCAGAGGTGGGGCTTACATTCCCTTTGGATGATGATGCCGGGAGAAGTTCAAAGGACGCGTACTCTTGTGACGTCTAGAGCACTTCCCTGATTCTGTTGTTCCTCCTGGACTCTTGCTCCATCTCATCCACGTACCCAGGGACGCTGCGGCCAACGAACGCGTCCGGTGGCTTCTGCGTGCCACTGTCGTCCCGAGGCGCTTGCGGTTTCAAAGTAGGGAACATTTCCTGATGCGGAAAAAGTTACAACAGGCGGTTAATAGATTCACTAGCATATGAAACACCGGCGACTGAGATCCATCATTTCTAAGAGTTAAACTACCAAAGTTTCTTCGATACCGGATGATGGTATAGTTGGAGCACATCGATATACCACCTACGTATGCCCTCTATATTAAGGGAGTTTGACCATCCATATTATCGTCATACAGAATAACACATATTCGCATGTACCCGGTACATGACACGACCCTAAAACCGTGTCTACGACGGGTGGAAATTGAACGCCCCGCTGAGTTTGTTTTTCGGTTTCAACAAGTCACAATGCCGCACCAACTCACCCGTACATATTAGAAAGGGAACCTCTAAAAATACTATGACCGAGCGTCTTGGTTTGAACCTCAAGACAGCGAAAGACAGAAAGAGAGTCTGCAATGACAAAACGAAGAAACGATCTCTTGACGTCAGCAGTTCCAATTTTTATGGCTAAACAAGGTTTAGTAAAATTCAGGAGCATGGTCTTTGATGCTGCACGCTGACGACAATGGCCTCCTCGGTGCACTGCTGTTTTCATGAAGAAGAAAAAAGCCCTGATCCTAGTCTAGATGTTAAAATAAAACAATTCGCTTACACATCGCGGTTACCAGACCTTCCAAAGTGTACTCCCCCGTTACAAAGAAAATACCTTGCCAATTTTGTTTTGATAGATCTCTCACTCTCTCAGAGCGGAATAGGCGGCTAGGGTATTGTGCCCATCTAACGTCTTTGACTCTTAATCATCGGCCATCTTCAATTACAATCACTAAATCCGTATATGTAGAACGCCACTGAAAACATACATTATTCTGGTGCAGCGATTTAACATCCCCCCCCCCCAGAAGTTCGTCCCTGAAATTTGTAACGCAGCCCTAGATCGATTGTCCAAGATAAACCCCTGCTCTGGTACCTCCTCGTTCAAATCGTTCCAAATGTCGTCCAAGAAAAGAATGAGGCACTTGACAAGCTTGGCCAGAGTGCGATGCACGTTTTCGGAAGGGTACGCCACGAACTGGGAGCTTGGCCTCCACAGAAGGGACGGTCCCACGAAGTGACCCGCCAAAATTGGCGTCGTGTGGGTGAACGGTGCGTTCTTGCAGACTCGTCTTAAGATCAACAGCACGTGCTTGAGGAGTTGCTGGTTAAGTTCGGGCAGAGACTTGCAGAGCCTGTGGAAGAAAAGACAAAAGAGCACGACCGGGGTATTTATAGATACATATCGAACCTATCGTTACAAATGAGGTGTCTTAATATTCATCTTGGGTGGTGTCAGTTTATGCAGTACGAATGCATACCCGGAAGAGCTCTCTAAAAATGGGGATACAGTATATACACACCTTAATATCGAATAAGGCTTTAAACGTGGGCGTCGTTGCAATAAAAAGACGGCTTGCCAGGTAAGTTTCGAGTTATTTTTCGAAAACCGGCAAAAAAAGTGGATAACCAACTCAATACACTTTGGTCATACTCTTACAATAGACCGATCTCACTAAGCGTTCGGCGCATGCGTGACGCCGCCATGACTTAGTTTACTGGAAGCAGACGGCAGTGCACGCGAGGGCTCGTTCCGTCTCGTGCTCTACACGCGCAGACCTCCAGCGAGGTTGTCGCACGTGCCCAAAGACTAAAGTTCCCTCGATGCATTGCGGCAGCGATGGCGTAGTCAAACTGTCTGGTGAGATCGGTCTATTGACTCAAAAGCAGCTTTTTAGTCAAAGAAACTAGCGTCTGTCATCTGTTTCTATCGACTCGTTACGTCCCCGGATAGGAATAGAAACCATAGTCACTGACAAAGTGAGAACAGCAGGACGTCTCTTTCGAAGGCCTGGCAGCTCCATGACGTGCTCGTTGCCTTTAGCCGTACCATAGCCTCCTATATACTGACAAAACCTGGCGAGATCGCCACGAGAAGCGGCCGCCGAAATGGAAAAGGTGGAGCCGCAGACAACGGATGAGAGGAGAGCCACGTGACCGGCACCCCGCTGCGGCGAGACGCCGAAACACACTTCTCCCGAGCGAACAAGTGTGTTTCGGGTCCTCGCCGCTGCAAAAGCTGTGCGTTGACGTCCAAATTCCCCGAGAAATGGCTCTTTGATGCTCTGTGCTACCTGATCCTCGCGCTCCAAATCTGTGACCGGGCACTCTATGGCTCCGTCGTCGAACTGCCAGGCTTTGTGAGTATAGAGAAGGCTATGGTAGGAAGCTCGCGTTGGACGCGGGACAACTGAAGCTTCTCCCTGTTAATAATCTTTGGAGAAGGGGAACAAGGGGGAGAAAGGACAAACACAAATCTCCAAACACAGCAAAGCTACTGATGCGTGACTGAAAAATTCTGCCTGATCCTGGTGGCAACTGATAAAACCTGTTTGCTCTACTGACGTCTAGCCCCTGGTTAGCTCAATTAGTAGAGCACTCCACTGGAAATGGAGAGGTTTTTGGTTTGATGCCAGGACCAGGCGGATTTTTCAGTCGCGCACCAGTCAACTAGCTCTGTTTGGAGATTTGTGTTTGCCCTTGTCCCCCTTGCTCCCTTCTCCAGGGATTATTATTATTATCGTTATTATTTTCCAGCTCACTTGCGCCTTTGCATTATTTGCAATGTCATCATAACCTTAAACAGCGAGCCGTTCACCCTTGTTGGTGTTAGACTGGTGGCAGCTGTTAAAACCAGTTTGCTCTACTGGCGCCTAACCCCTGGTTATCTCAGTCGGGAGAGTGCTCCACCGGAAATGGAGAGGTCCCTGGTTCGATACCAGGAAAGTTTTTCAGTCGCGCACCAGTCTTTTACTTGCGTTTGGAGATTTGTGTTTGTACTTTGTCCCACTTGTTCCCCTTCTCCAGGATTACTGTTATCGTTATTCTTGTCCAGCTCGCTTGCACCTTTGCATTAATTGCATTATCATAATTTCTCCTGCTCTTCTCACCTTACGGAACGTTCCCGAAGTATCAGAGCTTCAAGCTTTGTTTCAGGACCATGTGGCAGCGCCAAAGTCGAATGTTTAAAATTGAAGGAATTATGCGAATTGTTTTGGGGCGGGCAAACCTGGCCATGACTGCCCGCATTCAGCAAGATATTTTCTTTTTGCCGACTTGACTACACGCTAGTTAGCATAAAAATTTACGAGCTAAAACTAACATATGTGCCCTTTAGCTTTCACCTTGTCATAATTCACCAGCTGATCGTAACTCCCGCGTTGACGTTTTAAACGCTTTTTTGGCGTCAAGATGTCCGACGTCGGCCAGTAAGAAAGATCATCTGACAACCTCTCCAGCTCCAGCGGATGCTCTGAGCGCGGTACTCTTGGGTAAATTATTGAGTGACTAAGCAGGGAACCTAATGCCAGAACAGAAGAGTCGCCGATTACCTCATCAACTTGGCTTTTGTAGCCAGCACGCTCCCGGAGGTGGTTACTTCCATCCACTCGTGAAAAATCTCGTTCATCAAGAGCGGGCTTGGCAGGCATTGCAAAAAGTTCTGGTTCATTGAAGGAAAAGAGATTAAGGTTGTAGAAATGGGCAGCGAATTAATCCTGTGATGTTATGAACGCCCAGTGTATGGCACATCACCGCGAACTAAAGTTACGATGAACAGAACTGCTTAGCGCACTCTGCACTTTCCCTTATTTTGAGTTTTTTTTTTTTCCGCCCGTGAATATATTTCTTTTTGTTTTCTTGTCTCCTAATTTTATAAGCGAGAGAAAACGAGGTCACTATTTATTTTAGATATTAATAAAATTTCAGGTTCTGTGATGCCCAACATAAAGTAATAAAAGAATGACTAGATCACGCGTAAGTAATTGATTACTGGCACTGTCCTTTAATGTGCCTGGTTCAGTAATCTTATCTAAGCAGTGTATCCGCGACCACACTTACGAGAGACGTTAGATGCAAAAGTTGCCAATCAGGGCCGGCTTGCTAGAACAGCGTCTCAGCTGAGACTGGGTGAAAGAAAGCAGTGCAAAGGCTGGGGCGCGCGAGCCTCTTGAGACGCAGCTTGAGTCCCGCTCAGCTCGTGCATTGGCTTCGGCAGTGCTTTCTTTCACCCAGTCTCAGCCGAGACGCTGTTTCTAGCAAGCCGGCCCAGATTTTCAGATTTATGTGTAATATTGCTTAAAGATATACTCGAGTCTAAAAGACGTCCGCTTCTATCCTCGAAATTACACAGCGACAATGAAGCTTTTTGGTCAGTGGCGTTCGGCACAAGTACTTAGGTCACACTGCAGGTGCCAAAGAGGACCATTTTACGAGCAATGTTAAGTACCTCGTCCGACTAAACCAACAAACCGCAGCCGCTGGTCACGGACACCTCTAATGTACCTTCCCAACTGCATCTTATAGTATTTGACATGCTTGCCACTATAACATGGGTGTCGTACGTGAATCGGAGCTTTCAATCGGTCACACGTACCAGGAATACAGACGCTTGCACGTAGATGGAATACCCGTGCCAAGGAATTCGGGTGCTGCGTTCCAGCTTGGATTTGAGCTCCAGGCAGTCTGACACGTGCGGTTGGAGCCCGAACACGTGAACATGATTCGGCGCATGCTCGTAGAGGACATCCAGAAGTAGCTGCCAGCGGTGAGGTACAACATACACGCCATCATTTTAACTACCCAGAATCTCCTACCATCTCTTGGCAAAAGAACCCATAAACGTGTTTCGATCGTTAGATTAATTATATATGAGTAATACATGCTGAGGCCACGCGCAGTATAGCGCGTCGTTTCTACAACAAAACGTGAAAAAACAACGAGCCATTACGTTGAAGGTTCACGGTGTATAGTTTCGCATACAATGACTGTTAGCTACAGTAATGACCTACTTGTGAGAATTTCTAAGTGAGTGAGTATTAAGCAGCTTGTTCCAACCACTTACAATATTACATTAGGTGTAACTCCTGCGAAAGTTAGAATAACTTGGATTAACAATATTCTAGTGGTGCAGGTCATTACTGCATCACAAAGGGACGGTATGTTATTCCTGCAAATTTGGAATTCTTTAAAATGAAACCTAAATAGGCCCCTACATAATGCATAAGTGAACCACGACGTACCTCCAGTAACGTGTAAGGTACCGGAAGAATACGCTTCGGGAATGCAAAGTAGGAAGCGCTGTAGGAGCCCAAGAAGGGCCTTACCTTCAGCCTCGTTGGTAGCTGGTTGTCATTGCTCAGTTCCTGCAAGTGCAGCCCAAACTTCAACCTGTTCATGAGACCATCGCCGTCTATACTCGTACGTGTGTAAGTCACACACAAACATTAACTACAAAGACGAAATAGGGACACCATCATGCTCAACTATATGCATTGCATTATTTTATGCTTTCGATTTTCGCTCCTTCCTACTTTCACCCCCCCCCCCCTCACACACACACAATTTAACCCACCCTGTATGTCCTAGGAGTTTCGTATCTTTCCCTCTAAGCCAGGGGCTTTCAAACTTTTCTGACTCGAGGAACCCATCCCGTTCTCGGCATTGATGCAGTAAAACATGTGTAGAAACCTACCGACCTTGTAAAGAACAATGGAAATGCTAGGGAGTGTCTGGTTCGTATAAATATGCATCAGTGGATGCCTCAGATATTTTAAGAAGCGATGCTTAAACTGAAGATTAACATTATTTAGAAGTAGGGGTGGTCTAAGAAATTTGGGAGCGCGGAAAACCGGCGTACTCTGGGGTACACCTGTGTTCCTAGAAACTCTGAGAATCCATCCTTCATACATGGCTTGCACCTGACCTCATCGTTTCGTGCTGGTGGTCAATTTGGGCCATTCCTTTGCCGAGAAAAACAAATTTGATGGTACGAAATGCATGCTACAGAAAACACGCGCTCAGCAGCTTGGCCACCACAATGGCCGCCGATGTGACGTCAGTGCAAGCCATGTATGCAGACAGCGCACTGTCTCCTCCTTCCACCGATTCACCGCATGCTCCATTTTAACCCATGTCAGCACTTCTCTGCCTGCATCCTCACAATGTCATCACATTATCGCTTAGGCCTGTAGCTCTCAAGTTTTAAGCAGTGAGCGAGCAGAATATACTATTTGTAGTTCGCGTTTCGAACGCGCGTCAATACGCTTCCCCACTGGAGTTTTTTTATGCTCCGTTCCATTATAAGTGCTTGCGTAGCAGAGGCTAAAAGAGCAAGCTCAGAGGCTACAAGAGCGAGGCAAGCACGCGCGCTCGTGCAGTGCGAGGTTGGTGCAAGCATCGTTCGGGGTAACTTGCTTTTGTATGTAGCTTCGGCTTCGCTATCACGTAAAGCGAAACATGCTCACGGAGGCTATGAAAGAAAGCAATACGCATCATAAAGCTGAAAGGTATGTTTCA